>MVAI01000111.1:0-59413 GCA_014825565.1 Phaffia tasmanica | reverse complement strand
CGTCACAGAAAAAAAAAAAAAAAAAAAAAAAAAGCCCGCACGGAATTAGTCGCTCTCTGCTTTGCTCCTTCACAAGCAAATGAAATTTTCCAATGAGCGGCACAGATTTTTTTGCTTCAGGTACAGCGACTGCGGATGAAGTGTCAGGTACGGTTAATCATGTGCTTAGTCATCGATCGGTTCCAACGCTTGGGTCTAGTCTTATTCGATCTCTTCTCTCTGGGCCCCTCTCCGTCTTGCTCTTTCCCACCGGAGAGATAATCACAGGGGATGCCAGCTTACATCTCTACCTATCTATCTCATCAGTTGTTTATCGTTCTTCTCTTGATTTAAACATCACTTTAGATTGCACTTGATTCCTTACCAAAGGCCTTCAAGAGGCCATATAAGCACGTATATTACATACATATATAAATATATACTGACGTGTTTATTCATATAGAAAGACAGATCCTCTTATGCTTCGTCAGGATCTGTCTGATCTGGTTCAAGCTTTGGATCGTCGAATCTTGTACCCGGTAAGTATCATGGGCGAAAGTTCTTGTATAGTTTGTGTCAATCTGGAAACGTTTGCTCACAATGGTTTATGTTTCTACTACTCGTTCGATAGATCATCCTCGCATATACTTGCAGTTTGTCCATCCATCTTGTTCTATAGTTCCTCATATCGCGCGCTCTCTCTCTCTCTCTCTCTCTCTCTCTTCTACTCACTCTTACTGGCCTTCACACTTTCTCACTCATACCTAGGCTACATTGACCGTTCAAACATCTCAAATAGTCTAACGTCGCTGGAAAAAAGCTTAGGGCTCTCACCAGAACGTTATGCTATCTCGGCGTATGTGATATTGTTCTTTCTTCTCTTCCTTGTCTTTGGACGCATCAAATGTTAAACGATCTCTCTCTCTCTCTCTCTCTCTCTCTCTCACCCTCTCTTTTCCTCTCCTGGGCTAAAATTGTCAATTCACGTCTTCACAGAGCCTTGTTCACGATCTCATTGGTCATCACCGAGGTTCCCTCGTGAGGTTTTCATTCTTCCTTCAGAAAAGATCCACGGCCCTCTGCATCCAGTGGTTTCTGAAGAAATCCTTGTCATGTCGTTTATTTAAACAGAAATTTGTTGGTCAAGCGATTGGGCCCAAAGAAATGGCTTTCAGCCTTGGTCGCAGGTTGCGGTCTGTGTACCGCCCTCCAGGCTTTCGTCCCGAACTATCAATCCTTGATCTTCATCAGGACCGTCCTTGGCGCGTTCGAGGGTGTGTACATAATTCTTCTCTTCTGAACTTGCATCCATCTGTGTTGCGTCTTTCTCCTACGACGCGCTGATTCAACGACTCTGCAAATAACTTACTGGACATCACCCTCCCCTCTTTCTCTCTCCCATCCATGGCAGGCGGCGTATTTCCTGGCTTTCTCTACGCTCTGACTGTGTTTTATCCTCCTAGGAACTTGACCGTTCGGATCTCTAGCTTTACCCTCGCGGCCAGTGTCGCCTTCGCTCTTGGAAGCTTCCTTGCAGGTCTCTTTCTTCCCATATCCGATGGCCCATTCGGTCTAGAAGGATGGCAGCTTCTATTTTTGTTACGTACGTGTGTCTTGTGTTCTGCTGGGCGAAGAGCCCCGAGCTCATGATCGTTCATCTCTCTTGATACAGAGGGTGTCCTCACCGTCTGTGTAGCCAGTTCCATTTGGACTTTTGTTCCTTCGGACAACCACTCTATCCTCTTTCTCCAACCTCGCCTCAAAACTCTCTACAACTCTATCAAACACGATTCACTTTCCCTTCCACCGGACGAGACTGACCCTTCTTTGAGGCCCTCTCGTCGGCTGTCGTTATCTTCTTCCATCTTTTCAATCAATCCGCATCCACACCCTTCTCTTCCTGTACCTGTGACGGCCGTATATACTGGTATGTCCTCTGGTTCATCTACCTCTTCAAGTTCACGTCGGCCGAAGTATCCATCACGGACACGGTCTGATCCATCAACACCGTTGCTAGGATCGCCGCCTATATCTGCGATTTCCCCTTCCACATTGAAAACACTGATCGATCCATTCACCATTACACTCGCCACTGGCTATTTGCTCCTCCTTCTCGCCACCTCTCCCTCTGCCTTTTTGCCCAAGATCCTACAGGCTCGGTACGGACTTACAGAACGGTCGTCTAATGTGCTCGTAGGTGCTGTCTATGTCACTGGTGGCTTTGTTCAGTTCACTGTCGGCTGGTGGGCAGGAAAGAGCGGTGTCCGGACTGTCTGGCGGACGGTCGCTTCGAGCGTGGTCGCCGTCTGGTTTCTGGTTGGCCTATGGGAAGCGATCATCATGAGAGGTTCTTTTGTGTTTCATATGTCACATCATGACCAAACCGAGACCAAACTTGTGTATTCATGGCGAGATGAGTTGGAAGGGATCGTAGGGATCGCGCTTAGGTTACTGGCAACGTTGGCGACACCCTGTCTTGGCAGTCTCTTTCTCGCACATACGGTCTCTGTACCGGTTGTGCTCATACCGCAATCGGGAACGTTAATGGCGGGCGTCATCGGTGTGTCTTTTGTTTTCTTCTTTTCCCTTCTTTCTTTCTTTCTTTCTTGTCTGCCTTTCCTGTCAATGTCCTATTTTCCTGTTCTTTTGCGCGCCGCATTCGCTTCAAGCTAACTGACTCGTGATGAATCTTCCTATGCACACACACACACACATATATATATACATATATATATGATACTACAAACAGCTGTGGGAAATTTGGCTCATGCAATCGGTCCTGCGCTATATGCATCATGTATCCCACCTTTATCCCAAGCACCCGACCGTATACCATCGATGACACCCATCTCTGGTGACATCCTCAACACCACCATTTCGTCCGGTGCATTGACAAGCACGTTGATGATCGCTACGACGACGACGACGGCTGCTTCTTCAACATACGCGCTCTGGGCCGAACTAGCTACAAGAGATCTTCTCATGGGTGTTTCCATACTCGGAAGCTGGGCGGCGTTCGAGTTGGTCGCCCGATGGGTCGAACGTTCTGTAGAAGGACTGTTTGGAAGTCGGTTGAACGTTTTGAACAGCGGGGCTCTATATGCCGATCCTTCTAGCCGAGGTGATCATGATCTCGATCAGGATGATGAGCACGGAGACCGAGGAGCGGACGAAGAGGGCGGAGAGAGCGAAGAAGACGACGAGGACGATGACGGTAGAGGGGAGGAAAGGGAAGACGGGCTGTTATTAGGTCATCTACCAGATGATAAATAGAAAGTGATCTCTCCTTGTGAAGAACGAAAACACTCTCTCATATATATATATATATATATGGGCACGGTCTTGCTTGCGCTTCTGATTTCTTGCTTGTGACTTTTGCTTTGAGATTGTGCTTATAGACGTGGTCGTGCCATGATTGACCAGTCGGACCGAATCAAAGAAAAGAATTCGATCTATCTATCAGCGCATCGATCATAGAGAGACGGCTCATCATGTCTAATCGAGCCGTCAGTCGATTGAACGAAAGGTGCCGAAAATAAAAATTAACGAGAAAGACTAAGTAAAGAGAAAGCAACCAAGAAGAAATCCAGAAAAGAAAGACGAGGAAAGACGAAGTCAAGAGGGACAGAAAATGAAAAGGAAAGTAGGAGAAAGAGTGAAACAAGAATTTTGTACAAAGATTCGCCAAGCGATAGAACAAAAGTTTTCTCAGAAGGATTGAATGCCGAAAACGGAAGGTGAGAAAACAAATCCGATGGGTTCTCTGCCTATCAATTCATCAACCTGACGATACAATGACCATGAGCTTTCATGACGATGTATGAGACCAGGAGCACCAGTAGTAATAGCGATAACAGCACAACGTCATAAACGCCATATCATCATGACCAACATCCTGCTCGATACGATAACAATGTTAAGAAGGATTCATTGAGGGGTTCGTAAAAGTGATGTGGTTCTTTCTCTTTCTCACTCTGAAAAAAGAATAAAATAAAATATATAAAATAATCCGACGCGTTTATTTTCGACGCGTCAAGATAGTTTTTTTTTTTTGGAACTACAACTTTTTACTAGACACTTTTCTGATAGATACTACAAGCCAGAAAACGCGAGGCCGGATTCAATTTTGTGAACACGTCGAGGTGTTCCTCTTTTTTCGATGATAACTTTCTTCCAAAGAGGTCCAAAGAAACAAAAGTACCACAGGAACATAGAAGAGAAGCATAGTTTCATCATGGTATCCTTGATGTCGCTTGCGCTCATGTATATCAGGAATAATAAATTTAATTCACCAAAAAAGAAACGTTATTTTCTCCCTGTCTAACGCACGCGTCACTCGCGACTCAAGACGCGCGACGCGTTCCGCAGTGCGCGTCTCACCGGGTTGCCCGTCATATCTACCACCAGCCAGAATTGGATCCCTTCTTCTTCTTCCTCTTCCGTTTTTCCCCCCTCGTTCTTTCTTGCTTCTCAACCACCATCCTCATACCTTTTCTCGTCCTTTCACTTGAACAACTAAAACAGTACGTTCTCCCTTCTGTTCTTTCTCTCTCTTTGTTTTATTCACTCACCTTCCTTGGCACACCATCCATTCTGACGCGCCCTCAATCATTCGATTTGGTCCTTATCCAGCCACCTCATAAATCCTCTCAACAAAGATGTCTGCCACTAAGAAGACCACCGCTCCCGCCACCGGCGCTGCTGCTCCCAAGAAGGCCGCTGCTGCTAAGCCTTCCAGTCACCCTTCGTTCGTTGATATGATCAAGGTTCGTTTTTTCAAGCTTTCTTTTGCGTTCTCTTGCTTGCAATTTTTTCCTCTTTCCTCCATGTATCTCCTTGGCTACCGCATCCGGACCCGGGTCAGACCCCTCAAATCTTTGTGTCCTGCGCTCGACCATCCTTCTATATATCGAATCGAATTCTCGTACTCCCTTCCTCGATATCACTTTCACCAACATGCATTCCAAGTTTGAGATCGATCGGTTGAGTTTTACCTGTTTGGCGCTCGTTTCCGTCCTGGCCCCCTCTTGCTCCATATGGGCCCGAGAGGAGAAGAGGAAATTTAGACGTGACATGCACCATCACGTCGATTTCTCTTCTTCCTTCTTATGGATCACGTTGATTCTTTCGGGATCGGGATCGTGTTATGTCCCATCCACCCTCTCCAGCAATTTGTTTGGTCTTATCTGGCTCGATGCGGCTGTACTGAGCTTGGGAGTCATCCAGGGCGAATGACACCGACCCGCGGATTGGATGGGACTAGCAGAAATTCTTCCTGACCTGCCCCATCCTATATCTCTTCCCGTGTCTCCTGCCATCATCATCTTCCTCTTTCCTTATCATCTCCATCCATCTTTTGCTTTGCTTTTGTCGCGACCCGCTAATGTTCTTGTTCTTTGTTTCTCACAGCAATGCATTGCCGAGAACAAGGAGGACGCCCGATCCGGTGTCTCCCGACCTACCATTAAGAAGTGAGTGTAATTTCTTCCTCGTCATGCAGACCTGTGCTGTACCCATTTCAAACGCTCATCACTTTTCTTCATTCGTCTTCCTTGCTGTCTAGGTACCTTGCTGCTACCTACAAGCTTGATATGTCTACTTCTAGCAACACCGGAAACCTCGCCCGAGCTATCACCACCGGTGAGGAGAAGGGTATCTTCTCTCTCCCCAAGGGTTAGTTTTTTTTTTTTTTTTTTTCTTTTTTCTTCTAAACATAGGTCTTTGGTTTTAGAATTCACGTCACTTACAAACCACCTTTTGTGAATTCGTGTCTCGTTGTCTTTAGGTATCTCTGGAAAGGTCAAGCTCGCAAAGAAGGAGCCTACCCCTAAGGCCCCCAAGGAGCCCAAGGAAGTCAAGGAGCCCAAGGCTGCTCCCGCCGCTAAGAAGGCTGCCGCTCCTAAGGCTGCCAAGGCTTCTTCCCCGAAGAAGGCTGCTGCTGCCCCCAAGGTTTGTTTTCCATCTGCACTTTCTTCTCTTCTCATCCGTCTAGATCGATTTTTGACCAAGTGTAAATATGTTTTTAGGCCCCCGCCGCGAAGAAGACTGCCGCTCCTGCTGCCAAGAAAGCTTCTGCCGCGAAGCCCGCTGCTACCAAGAAGGCTCCCGTTACCAAGAAGGCTGCTCCAGCAAAGAAGGTTAGTCTCTTTCCTCAAAGTCTTGTCTTCATCGTTCCTGTATTTCTAACCTTCCGTCGTTTCCAGGATGCCGCTTCCAAGACCAAGTCATCGACCACCAAGGCTGTTACGGCCAAGAAGGGTAAATTCATTTTTGTTAGCATTCTGACTTTTCATTTGATTACCTACGCTCACTCGAATTTCCTTTCCCTTACAGCCTCGGCACCGAAGAAGGCTCCCGCTGCTAAGAAGGCTGCTGTGGTCAAGAAGTAAAACGCCCGACCCGGACGCCGTGACTTTATCTTCTTTCAGGCCGCTTCTCTGTCTATCCCCGGGATTTCTTTTCTGCTTTCGCCTTTGTCTGTCTTTTTCTTTTATCCGCGTACTATACGTCTCTACTATTTTTTTTCCCTTTCCTGTACCCTTAGTGTCATGAATCAGTGCTCGCTCTCCGTCCCCCCGAGGGAGCACACTTTTCTTTCTCTCTTTTCTTTCCCCTTAGTTCCTCAGTTCGTTAGTCTAGTCTGTTTCCGTTCTGCCTGTCTGTCAACCTACCCTGCCTCGTTCGACCGAAGGCCCCCTTTTTTTCCCTTACTGGATTATAAATCCTTTTTTCATTCTTTGACTTCGTCTTTTATTCTTTACTTTTCTCCTCTTCTCTTTTTGATTTCTGTTGGTGCCGAATAGGGTTTGGTTCTTACTATGTTATGCAGATTTTAATCATCATCACAGCCATGTTCAGCGCGCACGCGCGCGCGCTGTTGAATTTCCTGCCTTTAGTCTCGTTCTGGTCAGGTCAGGTCAGGTCAGGTCAGGTAGAACTGGACCCAGTCGAAAGGTGACCATAATATACAATCAACTTCTTGTTCAGCAATCTACTTCACTCGGACTAAACAATGATCTATCTGGATAACGAGAAGGTTTTCTTTCTCCCCCGGTCGAAAAGACTGAACACGAAAAGAAGGCAAGAATACAGAAGGAAAGAGGACTAATCGGGGGAAAAAAAAGTCAGAACGCCCAAACCGGGAAACACACACGCATCCCCGTCCGCGCGCGCGCGCACGCGCAGATGTTGATCGTCATCATCTCGGCGTTGTATTACATCACCTTTAGTTGAGTGTAGAGTCTTCGTAACCACCAGGTCTTCCTTCTTTTTTTCTTCTTCTGTCTTGAGTCGATAGATCATGGGTTGAACGATCAGTTTTTTTTCTTCTTCTCTTTTTAGAAAATAAAAAACAAAAAATGCTGATTCTATACGTGTTACTTCGCACGTGGTGCTTGATGAGCAAACGATGGCGAGTGATGATATGAAAAGCGACGAGCGATATCCGATGAAACAACTCTTGTGATTGATTTGGATATCCTATTCTTTTCTCTCTTTCTCTCTCTCCTCAATAGCTTTACAACATTTTCGATTCGTCATGTCGTGCACAACGAACCTTGACTGAAGAACAGATATATCATTTGATCATTTTATCTTTTTTCTTTTTGACTATACAAACGATGAGAAACAAAAAAAATAAAATTGACTCTACTACCAGTTCCGACACAAAATATGTTCCAAATCCACCGAGTTCACCGAGTTTCAGATCATCCCCCGCACTCAGAATCCACTACTGGATCTCAAGCTCTCCACCTTTTTCAGGACCTCGCTCGTACTTCTATCCAACTCTGCCGCGATCTGCATCTGCTTCGTCGTCGGCAAAAGCGCGAAGGCTTCACAAAGATCCCCATCGACCACAGATTTGACGGGCGCGTAGTAACCTCGGTAGGCGAGGTGATCTCTTCCGACGAGTGAAGGGGCTTCCGAACGCATATGCATCTCGAGCGTCGACATAAACTCAATATCCTCTCTCGAAACGAACGGAATCAACAATCCGATGGATCCATGAAGACCGGTGTACAACAAGACATCCCTTCCTCCGGGGACAAGGGAGGTTCGGGTAACGGAAGTGACGATGTCGCCTACGTTGTAATGAGCGAGCAATGTCGTCTTGTTGGGTGCGCCCATCAACTTTGATTTTTCGTGGAGGATACCCGCACCGGTAGGGTCATCGTCTACCGAACGAGTGACAGAGGTCGGAAGTCGGTTGATGATCAGGTTTCCAAACTTGTCACCGATAGCAACCGTTTCGTAGTCGACCATCGTGGAGGAAACCACCCAACGAGGTTGAGAATCATCTGCAAAGATGATCAATCGGTTCTCCTGAGGCTTGTAAGTCACATAAGAGACGGATTCCTGGATATCTCCAACGATGATTCGAGATCCTTGCGTGTTGAGTGTTGTGATGGAGTTTGGGAATGACTGGAAAAGATGGTTGATGGTCAGACTTAATCTGTTGTGATCTCAAACACCGTTTTTCCAGACAAAAGCACTCACAGTATTTTCGCACTTTCGAAGAAGTTTCTTCTTTCCAACATCGTATATACGAAGGGCTTTTCCAACACCAGCCATCAGTCGACCCTGGAAGGCCATTAAACACGTCGGAATATCATCCACTTCGGTCTATCACATCGAAGCAAGATGAAAAGTTTTAGCGTCCTGTGAGTTGGCATAAGGAAAAAAAAAGGAAAAGAAGAGAAGACTAACGATATGAAGCAACTCCAAGGCCTTGCCATCTTCTTTGAGCGTGTACGTTCGGAAGTACCCGCTAGAGCAAGATCTAGGCGATAAGAAAGTATCCTTCGCTGTACCGACCACCAAAAGGCTTTCACCTTCTCGGCTAGCAAACGACACGACAGCTATCGAGAACGCAGCTTCGTTCTCGTCCAAGTCCAGCATGGAGAGTGTGGTTGACTGGTATCGTGGAAATAAGACGTGTCAGGAGGACCACTTTCTAACCTGTCTGATCTAAGAGTGAATGCTCACCTCTATAGGGTCCACCACTCGGATACATGAAGCCCACTGGCCAGCATCTGCTCTCTGTCGACCAAACACTTCCGGCGCAAGATCAACAAGCTCCATGTCCACCTTTGATCCACTCGCAACCTAAACATCAGTTTTCAGAAGGAAAATTGGATCAATCTACATTCAGGGACTTTCCTCAATAGATACAAAGAAGAATGAAAAAGAAAAAGAATAGAAACTGACTTTTTCCTTAACCATACGTGAAATAGCGGCCGGTCCGTGAACTCTGTGATCAGATTCGATCACGTAAAATATTTTTTGTGAAGGATGGGAAACGAATCGTCGAGGAGTGAAAGACAAAGGAATGACATCCTGCTTGAGCTTTGTACCTAATTTGGGGATCGTAAAGATTCTGATAACCATCAAAGCATTCGAAAATGTCAACGTGTTAGTATCTGTCACCTGATTTGATCGGGATGTACTCGATTATCCTTAAAAGATGAGGGTTTACCTAAGTGTGCTACCAGCAATACCAATCAACCCATCTGGACAGAGCTCAGCCGAGAACGTCCAAGCGTGATCCAGGTTCTCGTAGATCAACGGAGAGAACTGTAGTAAGTTTTGATGGCTGTAATTCAACCAAGACCGACTCGAAAGAGCTAGTACACCAGTCTGACCCTGGACGACAACTCGGACGAGGCGAGCAGCTTTTGAGCCGATGAATCTAAACACCCGTAAGGGAGCAAGAGCAATACAGTCAGTTCTTTTTTCACTGAGAGGTTAAGACAATTTTAGACGTTCAGAAGCTTATAACGAACCTCTGCCGAGTATCAGTTAGCTGACCATTGACAGTATCAATGACCGTTCGGAGCAGCACACCGTTCTGAAGACCAATGTTGAGGAACATGGTCGGGTGGTTCTTATCGATAGACGTATCCGTCATCTCCGCGATGCAGATCGAAGAGGGAATAGCAGTAAGAGCCTGCACACATGGGCATAGAGGACGCGTCAGTTAGGTAGCTAAAAAAGATTTAAAACCGACGTGTCAATGAAGGACGAACTTGAAGACTGAGAGTAGACAACGTGTTTTCGGGGTCAAGGGAAATGATGTGAACCGTTTGGTTTTCGCAACCCACAGCCTGATATTACAAAAGCGGAGATGAACAACATGCACAATTCCCATCAGCAATTGATTCGAAAAGCATGCCAAAACATGATAAGGCACTCACCAAGAACAAACTTCGTTGTCTTCCTGTAGGAACCTCTCCCATGCTCATGCACACCACACTAGCCGGCAACTGCTTCTTGTCCTGATACTCGTTCAAACTTCCGTCTACAACATCCAACTCAAAGTAAACAAGCTCGCCCGTGTTGAGCGCCACGCAGATCTGTCTAGAGTTTGTCGTAGCAGCAACGATAGACGTTCCCGGTGGGACTGGCCACTTTTTCTTTTCCTTGCTAGCGAGGACGTGTCGGATCTCATGTGGCGTGATCTGAAGAAGAGAGTCTTCTCCGAGTTGTTGAACGGCGAGCGTCGGCGCGTCAGAGCGGAATCCCATGTCGTAGACTTCCTCGATGGTGTCACCAATAGAAAGGACCAAGGTTCCATTCACGAAAGAGAGAATGATGTACGAATCAAATTCGTCTGTCCAACGAAAAGGTTTTATAAAATTGGGCACATTAGCAATCAAACAATCTTAAATTCGGAAGGCATGGGATTCGTACGTACCATCGGATCGAAGCTTCGTCGTCCAAACCGCGTTGGGAACTCCGGGCAACTCTGAGCTGACAGTCTCCGCAACCTCCAGTCCATATCTCAACATTCTGAACGAGCTTCTCGACCCCTTTCCACAAGCGGCAAAGATCTGCGGCGTATCTTGGCCTAACAAATTAACCACCTTGGCATCGACAATGGGATCCAAAGAATCAATCTCATCCGAGAGCGCCAAATTGTCGAGAGGACGAGGTCGGAAATATGCGGAAGGAAGACCATCTTCGAGCATGCCGAATTCAGGATACGAAGCAGAACTGAACTCTGCTTCATCATCGTCGTCTCCAAGTTTCTGAAACTGGTGCAGGTAGCTTTATTTCATTGAACAAGGGATGATCAGATCCAAACCTTACCTCATATCGATCTTGAAAGAACACAATGCTGAAGACATACTGGTTTCCGTATTCTGAAGCCACAAACAAGAAACCGCTCTTCAAGATGCAAAGAGAAGAGGCGGTCGGTACGGTATCAAAGTATTTGATCTTGAGATTTAAGACCTCTTCGTCCTTGTGTTCAATGGTGACCTTGAACAAATCGCCTTCCTCCGACTGTAACAAAAAGAAGAAGTCTCCCTATATCGATGAGGGCAAAAAATGGAATGTCGGATCAGAGACTGCTTGATTTCTATGAACGAATCTAAGACGATCGATACACACCTTCATCTTGTGCATGACAGCCGAAACGATGATAATTCCCTTATCTTCACCGTTAAGCGGATTTTTTCGCTTGGGAATGGGCACTCGATGTTGAGGCGCATCCATGTTTCTGTAGATGATGTAATCCTCACAGCAAACTAGCACTCCAGAAGGACCCTCCCATCGGTCGGTCGAGGCAGATTGGCCACCGGGAACTGGAAGATCGATCAGTCGACGAAAGACGCGTAAGAAAATATACTATCATATGTGTTTCGAATAGAGAGTAAATGGATTGATAAACAGGCCTGACCTTGAACGAGAAGGTTTGCTCGTGGGTCCGTCGGCTCGGACCATTTTCGGACGACGTGGTTCAATCCCAAGTCCAACTCGTAGAACGTAAGCATCTACAGATACGAGAAAAGACAAGTTGAGAATAAACACTGATAGAGATAAACGATAATTTTGAGAAGGAGTTTTGAGGTAAAGAAAGCTGTACTTTTTCGGCGTTGTGGAAAGCTTCTCCGGTGGAATCTTGATCACTATCACTATAGTCCACCTCAAGTGCGGCAAACAACGGGTTGTCGAATCCAACATCTACTCCGACGATGCTCAATATGATGGCCGACTGTTTGTGTGCCTCTAACGGACTGGAGATTGTCAGGTTCGCAGCGGCATCACGGTTAAGAATATACACTAGCTTGGCCTTCTCGACAGCCCCGATCATGACGGCTCGTCCTTTCGGATCAGTAGCTAGCCACTGACCGGGTACGATTCGTCGGGAACCGGACTTGCCGAATGTTTCCTGATGAAGTTTCTTGAAGTGAGGCTGAGGTGTGTGCACGAATTCAAGGATCACGATCCGACCAGAATCAGAACCGACGATCACGTAGTCTAGAGTTTGTCAAAAAGTAAACGCGTGAATAAGAAACGGATGATGGGTGGTATCGAGCCGGAAACAACGGTGTTTGAGATTGAAAAAAAGGATGGTGATTTGGTGTGTACCAGGTTAGCAAACTAGTCGATCCGAGGAAGACCACGACAAAGAATTCATGAGGAAAGAGAGTGAAAACCAACCTTTCGTTCCACCCGTCAATCTAAAGCCGGCGAGACTCCGAACCGTACCAAATACCTCAGACTCTAACACGGTATCGAGCTTTCCTGTGCTCGGATCTGGACGTAAGAGTTCGATCCTAGTTCCTCTAGCGACGATGATCTCTTGAGTTTTAGGTAATCCAGAGAACGATCCGACGATTGAATGAGTGATCACCTGAGGAGGAGAGAGAGTGACATTGTAAAAGTGAGGTCCTGGCTGGAGAGCCATGTTGATCGACCTTTTGAAAAAAGAGAGAGGAAGGGAGAAAGAAAGAAAAGAAAGAGGGACTAAGAGAGGGATTAAGCAAAAGAGCTAAGAGAGGAGAGAACGAGAACGAATCAAACTATCTGAACAGACGTGGACGAGTGAGAAGAGAAGGAGAAGGAGTACAGGTAGAAGTAGAAGTAGTAGGAGACTTAAGATGGAGATTTGCTTAGTCAGCCGTGACCGAAAAAGTTGGTTCAAGATTTTGGAGAATTTACCTGCTGGTGGTCAACTTCTGGATTGCTTCTTGTTCTTTTAGTTCATTCACTCATTCAGTCAAGCTCAGCTTTCATTTCTGGTTTTTCTGTTTGTTTTTTTGAAAGATGCCTGCTTTGGATCCTTCTGTTTCTCAAACCCAGGTGGCTCCTTTGTCGAGAAAGGCCAAGAAAAATGCTCAGGCTGCAGGGATCCCTTACGATGCAACGACGTCGGCTACGTTTGTCGCAAAGAAGGACAGACCTTTGGTCGACCCCGTTTTGTCTTCGCTCAAGTCCTTGACGGAGCACTACGATCCCGCTTGGGGTCTTCCTGCTAGTGAAACGGCTGTCGTTGCTTCTACGGCCGTTTCAAAGTCGGCTCCTTTGTTCACTGCTGATTCAACGTGAGCTCTCTGTTTGCCTGCATTTTTTCCGAACATTCTTTGCTTCTCAGCTTTCCTTTTTTTTTTCTTCTGCTTTCTCAAACCTCTTATGCTTTGCTCTTTCAATCACCATGAACCTGAAAATCTTACTTTCTTGCCTTGCCTTGCCTTCTTTCATACTAGTTACTTCTTCCACTCTGCAGGAAAGACTCTTCGATTGCACTCGACCGAGTCGCTTCTTCCGCTCTCTACGCTTTCCTCCAAAAACATTCAGAATGGCCACTCTCAACGGATCACTTCGACTCACCTCAACCCGACCAACCCACTTCAGATTGTTACGTCCTCATATGACGGAACTGTCAAGTTCTGGGACTATCTCGATGCAAACTGCCTTCGTACAGTTGTCTGTCCCGGACCTGTTACTCATCTCGTTCCCGGTACGGGATCTTCCAAAGGTGGTTGGTTCGCTGTGGTTTTAATCATGCCTGCTAGCCGAAAAAAGAAATCTGGATCGGATAAGTATGGTGAGCTGATTTTTCATTTTCTCTTCATTTTATTTTATCAATACTATCGGGTCGACTGTTTTAAGCTGACTGTTTCCTTTTTTACCCTTTGAAATATTTCAGAGCGCAACCAGAACGCTTTGCCGTATATTTACGAGCTCGACCTTTCCGCTCCTAGCGCTGGAGTATCCCCGAAGCACATTCGTGGACACAAGATTCGACCTGCATCGTCAATTCTAATCTCTCCCTCCGGAAACCACATTGTCGTTCTTGCGGCTCAAAAGGCACTTCTTGTACCTACTCAGTCGATCACCGAAAAGCCAACCAAGTTTGTATCCCCCGAAGACTTGACGTGTGGAGCGTTCCACCCAACAGACGATATCTTCGCCACCGGAGATTCTGCCGGTGTCGTTAGAGTTTGGTACTGCCTTCCCGGTATGGCTGATCGAGCGCAAAGACGTGGTGTTCGGTTCACCCGCGCCAACGGTATGTCTATGGAAGCAGATCAACAAGAAGCGGGGACAGACAAACCGGCCTCTCTCGGACTTCAAGCCCAATCCAAGACAACTCCAACCACCACGCTTCACTGGCACTCTCACCCAGTCTCTTCCGTTGCTTTCAACTCGTCTGGAACGACTATTCTCTCGACCGGACAGGAAGGTGTTCTCGTCATGTGGTCTATTCTTTCACAAGAGAAACAGTTTGCACCCAGGTTGGGTGGGCCAATCTCTGCCGTTGGCATCCGACCTCCTGCGCTTGGAAGAGAAGAGGAATACTGGCTCTCGATGGCCGACGGTTCGATCAAACAGGTTGCAGGTAACGGCCGAGCTGGTTGGCGAGTCAAGAACACTTGGGATTCCGGTCGAGCCGTTCCCTCCGTCCAAACTCGATCGACCTTGCCGATCAACGCTACAGCCGTTCCTTTGGCTTACCATCCGCAGACCGACTCGTTAGTCCTGCCTGCCGCGCATCCTTCATCCATCCAATTTTACTCTCCTTTGGGACAGTCAAGCGTGTTGGAATTGGAGGTTGCCCCGAGTAACCGAGTCTCGAAAAGTACTGAGAAGGAGATTGAGCCTACTAGGGTTGGACGGGTTTCTCTTCGAGGTGACTGGTTGGCAACAAGTGATAGTTTGGAGAAAGATGAGGACGAGGGAGGAATAGAAGAGAGACACATCAAGTTCTGGCTTTGGAACGGCAACAAGAAGACGTAAGTTTTTTTTATTCTTGGTGCTTCTTGGCGGATGATCAATGCTCTCGTCTACTTACACGTCATGTTTCTTCTGTGCTTGTCGGGTTGGATATCATTCAGCTATTCGCTCCAAACTGTATTCGGCGCCCCTCACACATCCAACGTGACCTCGCTCAAGTTCTCGCCAACAACAGTTCCGTCTGCCTCTGGTGAGGGTCAAGGCTCTACTCTATTGTTGTCTTCTTCAATCGACGGAGTCGCCCGACTTTGGCGGGAAAAGCGAATCCGTTACAAGAGTGGAAAGACTGATGGTGAGTTTGTTCTTGACATTGAAAACTGCATTGTATAAGTGCCGTTGTGATCGATTCTGATGTAGTCATTGGTCCTTTGATATAGCGTCCTTTGTTCCCCATACCTTGTTCTCGCACAACTCGCTACCCATTCATGACTCGGCTTGGGCGCCTGATTCTTCTCTTCTCGCCCTTGCTCAGGGACCTGTGGTCACTTTATGGGACCCGGTCAGCAGTACGTTGAAAGGAACACTAGGTTGTTCAGAATTCCCTAAGGGAGTAAGCATCAACCATGTCGCCTTTGTTGGTGTCGGAGGAAGGTACGTTGTTGGTGGAGCTTCCAAGGGCGGTTTGGTCGTTTGGGACTTGATTCGAGGTGAAAGTAAGTTGTGGCCTATCCATCTTTGTCGCGTTTTACATTCGAGGATTGTGACTGACGAACTCTTTTCTTCTCTTTCTCTTTATCTCAAGTTGCCTGGTCTGTTCAAGACAAACGAGTCAGTCAGATCGTCTCCTCGGCGTCTTCTACTTCTCCCGATAAGTTCACGGTGCTTGAGAACGGATATGGTCAATCCTATCGATCCGCCGCCTATCACGTATTCTCTGCTTTATCTCCCACCGTTCTTTCGTCGAAAGGTCTTCATGAGCACGTCCGATCGCTTGTCTCATACCCATCTCCCATCCCCGAAGACGGCGAGGAAGAAGAGGTTGAAGAGACGTTTGCTGTTCTATCCGATCGATTCAAGGTCCTTCTCGCTGGTTCAGGAGCAGCCGTCTTGAAGACGTCTGCCACCAGGGGTCCCAGAGCTCTTACATCGACCGCCACGACGGCTTCTCAACCCCCTGTGGGAGCGACTTTGTTCGACGAGATCTTTGGTCCTGCTCCTTCTACTTCGTCTTCCGGCCCCACGGTGCCGTTGGTGAGAGAAGGAGGCCGAAGGACTTACGATGACCTTAACGGCTTGTTCGAGGCTCCCGCTCAGGTCTTGCCTCCCATGCAACTTTTGTTCGATGAAGTCTTCGACGGATGTATCACCAAACGAGCTGTTCCTGTTGAGGGAGATGCTGGAGCAGATAAGGACAAGGGTAACCATGATCAAGATGAACAGAAGGAAGACGAAATCATGGATCTAGACGAGGTCGTCGAGGATCTAGGGGAGGCCGATAGAAGCGAGTTGGATCAGGTCAGAGTGATAGCCGATCAGGATATAGAGTCTCTAGCAAGTCTTTTCAAAGACATTCTCTCTTGTACGTCGTCCGCGGTCACCTTTTTTTTTCCCCACTTTCATCTCGATAAGATGAGCGAGACTAACCAGCTCTCAAACCTTGCTTACAATCAAATTCAGCCCCGGCCCCTGCTCTCAACTCCAGCCCTTCTTCTAAATCCAAAAACGCTCTTGTGTCTACTTCCAAACAGAACGGAAACCTTGCGAGCTCTCCCTCTGTCTCTCAAAAGGGAACACCTGCCAAGGCAATCCCTAACCGGTTGAATGGCAATGGAAAATCGGCTTCCTCGCCTCTTAACGCTGCCGCTGGTAGCGCAAACACTCCCGTCCGAACTCAACAGGGTTCAGGTAAACAGGGAAAGAATGAAACGCCGGGTTCTGTCGGAGGAAGTGGAAAGAAGAGGAAAGCTACTTGATCTTTGTCTCTTTCCTGTTTCGCCCTCAAGGCTTTCTCAATGTTTTGTAAATGGTGAAATCAGAGGAGAGCGATACGAATGATGTCTCCTGCTTTGGTCGTGCTGTAGATTCTTTTTAAATAAATTTTTAATCTCTTCATATTGAGTTGTTTCGACTATTTCCTACTTGACAAGCTAAACCGATCTAGAGAGAAAACTCTTTTCGTTTTTCTTTCTACGATTGACATCGTTAAAAGAGATTTTTTCTTGATAGAGTTCAAAGTATGGAAACGCAAAATTTTGGGCAAGGACCAACGGGTTTTTTTCTCCTTGAACAAGTACACAGATCAGATGGGATGATTGAAAAGTAAAAATGACAGACAGATAGGCATATGCCGTACACAAGAACACAAACGCAAGGCCTTACATAAAAGACAACAACAAAGGCAGATAGATCGAGGACGAAGAGAAGACAAAGGTGGGCCATACGTTCACTTAATCGGACTCCAAGACATCGGCCTCAGGATTTGACTTGACATTCCTTGTGCAAGCTTGACGGTCTGGTTCCATTTTTACCATTTGAATCGAGCTGAATATCAGCTAGTTCGCTGCAAGACACAGTAGAAAGATGGATCACAATGAGGCGGAAGGAGGACATACCTGGGTGACGGTATCGCTCCAGCCAGAAATTGCCCACGCTTTCTCTCTGACCTCTTTGCGCTCTTGCATATCCTATGAATTTTGTAGGAGGAGAGAAGAGAACGATTAGTAGAACGCACAAAACGATTAACTAGTAGTGAAACAGTGGCTAAAGGCAATACAGGGTGACAGGACTCGCTTTAAACTGCCACATGTGATGAACAACATGAAGTTTTCCTACTTGAGAAAACCAAGCGCCCCTCGGGATCTGATCAAATACCAAATTAAGGTTTTGAAAGGTCATCAAACAGGCAGGCCAGTGAAGCGAGATATAGGCCGGGGTGAAGAACAAACCACAAACTTTCGCCGAGCCTCGATCCCTCGCTTCCAAGCGCCTTCCCACTCAAGCATCGTTCCAGGCTTCAACTGATAGCTTCTCAGCTCAAAGATTCCTCTTTCGGATTCGGCAGATTCCTGGTCTGTTTTTGGGTTATCATGGACTGGAGAGAAGGCAAACTCTTGAAGTAGCGATGACTGGCGGGAGGTCAGCAAGGGAAGAAGTGCCTGGTGGGCGGTAGAAGATGTCGGCAACGGCAAGATGTCCGTCAAAGAGGGATGTTGAACGATATGGTCTGATTTCATTTCCATAAACCCAATGGCGAGACACCAAATATAGGAAAGAACAAGATAAGATGAATGCGATTCTTTCCGAAGGGTAATCACGATCAGAACCGAGTTTCTGAATTAGAACGGAAACCTTACAGAAAGTGTCAAGCTCTCCTAGGATACATTCCCAACTTCCCATCAGCACCGGGCGAGTAGCAGTCGATCCGATCGGATCCAAAGTGAGGGTCTTGAAGTAGGTTTCTGCCAACTTCTTGTAATCTTCGGTTTTGCTCGGGTGAACTCTATGGACTGTCAATACAGATATCGGGAAATCATGGAGCGATTTGAAAGCGTTTCCGACCGAACCCGGAGTTCAACGACGCATAAGCACAAACAAACATTAGAACCGAACGATCAATTCGGATCATTCCAGATAACGAAAAAGAGAGAGAGACACGAACTGATGAGCTCATGATGATTCTTCCCTCTTCCTACCAACTTTGAATGCTGCAACGTCTTGGCATATATACCGTCCTGATCATCTTGAGCTCCATGGAGTAACGACTGACCGTATGAAGAAATTGATTATTATTATTTTTAATTGAATTGATTTGAATCAAACCATACAAAATATTGATGTTAGTGAGGGATCAAATACAAAGCGAGATATAGATGCTAAAATGAAACAAGAGAAAGAGGGAAAGAGAAAGGAGTTGCGATCGGTATTACCTGTACGAAGCCAGGCTTTGTACTTTCTCTCGAGACAATCGAATTAGAGAAAGATCTAGAAGGATTCAGAACTGATCGGTTTAGGAGCAAGTTACGAAGCATATCTAATCGTTTGAGTGATTGTATAAGTGTGATCAAATCGATAGGATGGTGATGGCGATGGTGATGGTGTGTATGATGGATGGGAAGCAGAAGTGGAAGCTGGACTCATTCATCATAGCTCCGGCTAAATCGGCGAGATTTGCCGGAGATAAATTTCATTACAAAATGGAACTACAAAATTCTGGAGGAAAGACTACAAAAATGATAGTATTACGTAATCCTTCTTTGATGACGACACTTACGCTTTTACTTACCGTGTATTTCATCCTACACCTGATCAATCCTTTAGTCAGAGCATCCAGCAAGCGACAGCTATGGTCCCGTTACAGTCGACGGGATCTTCCAGCAGAATAGACGTCCAAGACATTCTTCCGGACGCTGAGAACATTTGCCCTAAAGATGTCTTTATAGATTCAGCTCGTCATTCTTTGGAAGAAAAAGATGAAAACGAGAACGCTCGTGAGAAGCAGGGGGAGAGCAATGATATTGATTCAACTCTTGAGCGTGGTCAATGTCTCCGACGGTCGAGCAGTCAGTTCAATTTTGCTCTTTCGAGTTCGATGATCATACTGGATCTGAATTGTTCTTGTTTTATAGATACAGTAACAGTTCATCCAGAGAAACCACAGTCCAAGCCTCCATCAAACCCCTTACCGCCTCTCGGCTTGTTCGACGTCGTCACGTTGTCTTTTCTCATAATATTTTCCCTGTTGGGCGCACTCGTCCGAATCGGTTTGAACGCATTATTCTCTTATGACGGTCAGACAGTATTCCCTCTTCTTTGGTCTCAGGGTGTGGGCTGTTTCATCATGGGCATTGTGTTGGGCCGGAAAGAGGAAATTGAAGAATCGGTTGGACGAGAACTCTACGTCGGTTTGGGAACTGGTGTGTCTTGGGTTTCCTTTTTTGTCGCTTTCGTTTCCTGCTTTCTCGATGAATTTCTTTTGGATGAATACTGACTCTCATAAATATACATACCTACCCATACAAACAAACAGGCCTCTGCGGATCAATCACAACATTCTCCAGTTGGATGTTACAGACTTTTCTTGCATTCAGTAATGAGGCAGGCTATGACCGATCTTGGGTCCACGATGTATGTCTATTTTTTACTTTTCATTTCGAAAGGTGTTTCATTCTTGTGACCCTATATGACTTACAGGTAACAATTACCAACATGTACATAGGCCACAGATGGTATAACACAAACGATTCAGACATTTGCGTTCGCACTGTTCTCCCTTCACCTTGGGCGGAAACTATCCCACCAACCACCTCTCCCAAGTATCTTGCTTCAACCCCGACAGGATCCACTTAGATCATTGACGTTCCGGTCAGTGATCATTTTGACAGCTCTCGTAATGTACCTCACTGTGTTGTTCGTTGTGATCTTGACACCCTCCTCGTTCCACCCCGGACGACGAGTGACGTTCTCGTTGCTTCTCGCTCCACCGGGATCCATCGTTCGATGGTGGCTCGCCAGGTTGAACGGAACGTTTCCTCGATTCCCTACCCTAGGTACCCTAAGTGCCAATCTGATCGCGACGGGGATTCTATCGGCTTCATATTTGATCCAAAGGGCCCCCAACGCGATCAGGGTCGATGAAATTCAATGTCAGGCGCTTCAGAGCTTGGAGGATGGATTCTGCGGTTGTCTCAGTACAGTGTCGACGTTTGCTGTCGAGCTTGATGCATTATCCAACAAAACAATGAATAAAAAATCAGATGAGGAAGGATGGAGAGGAATGGAGTTTGCCTACGGGATCGGCAGTTGGGGAGTCGGCTTGATTGTAGTGGTAATCGTGTTTGGAATCCCATCCTGGTCACTACATGATGGATTACAGCCGGTTTGCCGATATTAATTTTTGTCCTTCTTTCTTCTTTCTTTCTTTCCTTCCTTCCTTTCTTTCTTTCTTTCCTGTCACTTTCCATAGGCGATAGACTATAACACCATGTATGAATACGTCAAGATGAATGTATGATACATATCTATGTGTACGTATGTGTACGCGTGTGTGTGTGTGTGTGTGTGTGTCCAATCTATCCGGAACACGTATGTTGGTGATCGCAACTCAACGCGGGATGAAGTTGTGATTAGCTTTCCCCCACGTGGAGAGATAGATAAGCACCCACGCGGTCCGATCTTTTGGCCTTCTTTTTCTCTCCTTCTTGACTCTCACCTGAGCGCTTGCTGTTGTTGATATATTTAGGGAAAGCTAAGGCAACATGATATGTCTTTAGATCACATCATTGATACATAGATGACATCTAACTGAGAACACAACAGTTAGAAGAGCACGAAGGACCACACGAGAACAATAATAGGTGACCGATGGAACAAGTTGTTGGCTATAGCCCTCTCTAGCGCGCAATTAGTTATCTTCAAGTTCTCTACATGAGGGAACGATCTGTTTTAGTATCCTGTTCAAACCCAATCAAGTGTTCCCTTTGAATTTGTGCCATATGGAAAGGCAACTGTAAAGTTCTTGATGCAAAGAAGAGAACACTCTCCGATCTATTCGAACCGATCGATCGAATTAAGGGAACCACTAAACAGGTTCTAAGGTCGAAAGAAGACACACGAGGTTCCACCATCCTGATAGATCACGAGGTGGAAGCCTGCCGATGGTTCTTCTTTCTGGCCTCGCTGTCTTTGTGTCTATATGCTACCTTCTATCATCCGTTCACCTTCATCTATATACATAGATAGACTCCCTCACTCACTCACTCACTCGCTCAAACACACACTCTCTTTCTCTTTCTCTTTCTCTCTCTTTCTCTCTCTTCCGCTCATAGAAGGACAAAACAAAAATGGACAACCACTCCATCAACCCCCCTCCGTTCTCTACTGTCCAACCTATCGCTTCAGAAAATTCGGCTCTCAGCCGAACAGTTTCAAGAGCACCCTCGACATTCGAGGAGTATAAGGCAAACAGCAAGCGAGAGCCATTTGTTCTTAAACGAAAGGTGCCGTCTTGATAGTATCTTTGCTTTGATCGTTGATCTTTCATGACGTCCTCGCGACAGATAAGATGAGTTTACTGAATCCACGCGTGGGGTGTATATGGGTTACTTCTAGCCAAGAGCTTCGGACAACATTCCGACAGAATCCGTTCTTGACTTTAAGAGAGACGAGTACATGTTACAAAGACCGATCTATATCGCATCGTATGTTGCCGGTTGGATGGTTGGCTCGCCTGAGGTCGGTCTCACCCTTCTTGCCTTTCTCATATATGCGGTCATAACTAGGCTTTAGATCGTGATTTGCAATTGGTGAGACTATGTACTGATCGGAGTGAGAGCCTTTCTCTCTCATGCCTACCATACAGCTGGGAATACATGCGATCAAAAACGTAGAGAAAGGCGTCATAAAAGTCACAGGAGTACATTCAGATCTAGTTTTGATCCTGCCTCTGACTCGAGACTAATCCAGTGTCTCCGTGGTCTTACTCAATCACGAACGTATGATAGGCCACCCCGGATCCTATCGGTCGAAGACGGAAAGCCAAGGCTGATAAAAATCGTTTGGCTGCCAAAGCAGAGCTTGATGCTCTGGAAGAAGCTTCCAATGAGGACACCCAAAGTGTCCGCACTCAGTTTACAGGAGTCACCCAGGCAACTGCACAATCGGGTGCAACCGAAGTTCGACCTTTGATGGGTCGGCAATGAAAGATCAATCTCCATCCATCGTGTCGGATAGAGCCGAGCGCGGTCTGGCGTTTCCTATCTTCTCTTCCCTTCTTTCCTTTCCAAAGTCTCCTTCCTGTTTCCTTGTAGGAAACAAAGATCTAGGAAACCACATCGTCTTTCGTTGTAAAAATGCACATTACCCTCTTTCGTCCCATTGCAGATTTTGACTTTCCTCTCGTTGTACTTACACTCTCTTGATTAGATTCTCTACTTTCATCACTATCCACCTTTTCATTTTGTCAGCCAATCTGGATAACAATCATCTCATCCCGTCATTCGGTAATCCCATCTGGGCATTCGATGATCTCATCTGATACATGACTGAGATCGGAACTCGATCGAAGTAAATGGGAAATCATCCACTTCGGGCAGGATTGTCGCTCTGTGTTGATTCAAAACAAAGCAAGAAACCCGAATGATATCGTCAGTTTACGAAGCGCGCACAGTTGAAGAAGACACAGTTAGATTGCAAGATATGAAAGACAATCGATCAATGAGAAATGAAAAGGATGAAGAGAGTAGAAAGAAAGAAAGAAAGAAAAGGAAAACCCGTACTGTTCGGGACCCCAGACTTTTACACCTCTGACGTGCGTGTCCTTTCCGTTCAGATGGTTGCCTAGAATGACAACCTGAACCAGGAAAGCTTCGATCGGTTCCCCTGGATCTGTCTCATTTCCTTCGGCATCTTCAAGAACAGCATCTCGAAGATCTAGTGTCATCCATCCATCTGGCTTTTGGAATTCAACGACTCGAATCTGTGTAGATACATACAGATGTGAGCATAGAGCAATCGTCTTAATGCCCAGAATCAACAACCCAAAGAAGAAAGACTTACATCAGTCAAATCATGAAACCCGGTCCCCGCTCGGATACAGACTTTTTGAGGTGTGTATGAATCATCCTTTGGGTGTGAAAGGTGTAAAGAGACCTTCTGTTTGACCCTCGCGCGTACCAAAGACCAATGACGATTCGGTCAGTGATATTAATCCTTGATGAGAGGATGAGAGAGAACGGCCTGACTAAGATGGACACAAAGTGAGGGAATTGAAGGTTGATATGGTGCGGTTGCGGCCCTTCTGATCTATGGGGGAACAAACATTTTGAATTAGACAATCCTTAGCTGATGTCTCAATATGATCGGAAATAGGATCAAATGTAAAGGACAAAACAGACTGCCAAAAAACGTTTGGGTCGGGATCTTTGAGATCTGATGTATAACATCACGACCACCAGAAGTTCACAGCATAACAATCAACAATGTTTTCAAAGAATACGAGCATCTTGGCATCAAAGAAACGATACGGACTGTCTACACCAAACCCAAATTTATGAGAGGACACCGACCAAGTTGCAAGCTTGGAAATATCTCGAGCATCTTGTTGAAAATGAAAAAAGAACGTTAACCAGACTTTTATGAGTATCGGTCATGATAATATAAGGGTGACCGACAAGAAGGGCTCACTCTTGGGATGACCTACCGTCCAACTCATGTTCCGCGCATGGAGAGAGATGGAGGAGAGGACGTGGTGGGGATGGATGAATTCTCTAATGGAGAGCGGAAAAATATCTATAATCAAACTAGCGCTCTACACCTTTAATTCTGCTCGCTCTCTCTTTCCTTCTTTCGACCAACGATCAATCAGAATCAATGCCACTTCAACTCATTTCTACTCTTTCAGGCCACACAGACAGAGCTTGGTCCGTGGCTTGGTCTCCATCGGAACCCATTCTCGCGTCGTGCTCTACAGACAAAACCGTCAGGCTGTACACCTATTCTGGCGAACCCAATCAGCTTCAAGTCCAACCTCTGAGCTCGATTTCAACCGGTCAGAACCGTCTTTTCTCTTTTCATCTGATGGAAAGTCCTTAATTTGATTCTTAAACTCTCTTTCTTGATTCCTTAATATCATATTCTTGCAGGTCATTCACGAACACTTCGAAATATCTCGTTCTCGCCTTCTGGTCAATACCTTGCGACTGCCTCCTTTGACGCAACGGTCGGAATCTGGGAACGTCAACCTGCTTCTCCTAGTTCTTCGGCTTCTGACTCGGATCCAATCAGCGGACAAGGTGAATGGGAGTGTGTAAGCACGCTCGAAGGACACGACAGTGAATGTAAAAGTGTTACCTGGAGCTCTACCGGAGGTCTTCTCGCTAGTTGTAGCCGAGACAAGAGTGTTTGGGTATGGGAAGTCCAGCCGGACGCAGAATTCGAATGTCTATCCGTCTTGATGGAACATACTCAGGACGTCAAATCCGTACTCTTCCACCCACATGAAGAGATTCTGGCCTCGGCTTCTTACGACGACACCATTCTGCTCTATACGGATGATCCTCAGTCGGATTGGAGCCCATTCCAAACGCTTAAAGGTCATCAGGGTACTGTATGGGCGATGGCTTGGAGTCCTTGTGGACGATGGCTCGCTAGCGCTGGTGAGGGCGGAGAGATCAGAATTTGGAAGCGGACGTACGTTTTATGCCTCGCTTTCTCATACTCTGTTGTTCTAGTTCATGTTTTCTGATGAAAGATTCATATGATACCTACAGAGGTCAAACTGCAGAAGCGCTGTTCAAACCAGCTTTCGTCTTACCCGTATGTTCCTTCCCCTTTTGGCGCGTAAAGAAAGAAAAATAATTTTGGAATCATGCTCACGTTCTTATCCTTAATACCATACCTACCAGGACGTCCATTCTCGAACGATCTACTCTCTTTCCTGGACAGCTTCAAATTCACTTCCCTCTTCTTCATCGACATTATCGTTGACAACACCGGCATCGGACTCGACGGCCGCATCCTCAAGTTCGACAGCCTTGCCGACGACAGGAGAGAAGACAGACGAGAGGGCGCTGTTGGGAAGGTTGGCCTCAGCCGGTGGAGATGGTAGAATATGTGTTTTCCAGGCTGTTCGTATTGTTCATTCTCCCATTCTCCCTTGGGCTTTCATCCCGTTTCTGACTGAACTTTAACTACATCTTGATAAAACCACAACTACAGTCTGTTGACTCGATGACCCAAGACTCATTCGATTTGACTCTTCAAGCATTGCAAGAAGACGCACACGGTGTTTCTGACGTGAACGCCATCAGTTGGTGTCCTCGAGACTTCTCCGGTGGTGATGGTCAGAAAAATTCAGGGGGTTCGGTATTAGCTAGTGCGGGTGACGATTGGAACGTCAAGGTTTGGATGGTCTAAGCTTTCTTCCTGACGTTCCCATCGCAACCTATAGAAAATGAATTTTCCGTTGTTCTAGATCCTTATTTGAACGTTCTACACATGTAACAGAGTCAAACCAGGTACCACAGATGGTATAAAGTTGAATTAAAAAGACACATGAAAATCCAGATTCCTCTTCTCTCAAATGTACATAACACATATCATCTCCATTGAGTTTGCTTATTCGCTCAGGCGACGATCTCCTCCTTCTCCTCGATGACTTCCTCGATCCACTCCTCAACGACCTCGTCCTGCTCTTCCTTCTTGGTCTCTCCTGCCGATCCCTTTCCGGTCGGGAAGACACCCAATCGCTCCCTCTGTTCACCCAAAGATCTCCTGGCGGCAGCCAACCAAGTGTTCCACTCGTCGACCAATCGACGCCTGTACTGGAGAACCTCGGCAGATCCCTGGGTATCGGCAGCGGCGTCCTCCTCGTCGAACGTTCGAGAGTATTCCTTGAGCGACTTTCGAACCTGCTTCTGCTGATCCTTGGGCAGAAGCGTCGGTGGTCGAGGTCGCCAGAGGAACTGCTTGAAGTGGTCGACGTTGTCTCGCTTAAGCTCTTGTCCCTTGAAATCCCAGATGGCGTAACCAGAGTCGGTCTATTTTGGAGAAAGAGCGAAAAGATGAGCTTCTCAGGACTGGTCTAGAGAGGGAGAGAAGGGAGGGAAACAAAAAGAGAAGACATACACCAGGTCGCCAGCTAGTAGCGTGCGAAGTCAAGTATCGACCACTGGGGTCCCAAGCGATATCCGTCATACCGTAGTGCTCCGTCTGTGAAAGCAACTGGACATTTGCTCCCCATTCACCCTCAGCCTTCTTACCAGCCAATTCGTCGGTGGTAAAGTCCAGATCCCAGAACTCAATATCACACTTTTGAGAAGACTCGAAGGTAGCGAGGACGACCTGTCGACCTCGGGGGGACCAGAAGATTCGGTTGGAGGTCTTGCTCTCGAGGGTCTCTGTTGTAAGACAGTCACGAGCACAAGTACAGAGGGACAGATCAGCAGTCGATCCAAGAGGTAATAACAATTTGACAAAAAAGATACATACTGAACAATCGGAAATCGCCCTTCTTGAGGTCGATCTGGTAGAAGGACACGTTGTACTTGATCGTGATTCCCGGCCCGGGGTTGGCCAAATTCGGGTCATTGCAGGACACAATACCGAATCGCTCGCCCTTGGGCTCCCAAGCGAAAGCAGTTACAGGGTCTGAATGTATTTAAAGTGTATAAAAACTACGTTTAGCCCTCTGCACAGGTTTAAGAAAACTCGAAGGAGAAGAGAAAAATATTGATGCGCGCACCCTTCAACTCGAGAACTTCAACAGGGTAGTTCTTCTCTCGCATTCGGAAGATTTCCAAGTTGCAGAATGTGGACTTTCCAGACTTGGTATGACGGTCAACCTTGACGCAGAGGAAATCTCCCTGGTCTTGCCAGTTGAGCTTGCACTGTTCAATTTACGACACGAAAACAGAGCCCCAAAGTTCGATCATCAGTACACTGTAGTATGCGCAAAGAAGAAAAAAAAACGACGACTTACATCAGACACATTGAACAAGTTCTTGACTCGCAAAAGTGTTCTGCTGGGGAAGCCAATGAGTGACACTCGGGCAGGCTGGTTTCCAACCTCGGGGGTCCAATAAGCCAACACGTTCTCCTTCTTTCCCTTCGCTCCCTTTGCTCCAGCGGTCTCCTTGTCCTTCTCTCCATTCGGGCACCAAGCAAAGTCAGCAACTCCCTCAATCTTGATAGATTTCTTGTCCACGAGCTCCATCGAGGGGGCGGCGTAGATAGAGATTTGAGTTCCGGTAGTCATTCGAGCGACGTAAGCATCATCAGGCGACCACCTGAGAGCCGGCCACCTAGGTGCTTTGACCTGACCGGTCGACGAAGGGGTGAACTCTCCAGGGAAAGTTCGCAGAAGTCGTCCAGTCTTGATCTCCCAGACAGCAATGTGGTTACCCTCGTCCTCGTCTCGAGAGAACTTGTCGGGACCGATAGGCGCACCTTCGGGAACAGTGATGGGGTAGTCGGCAGTAGAGCAGGTAATAAGATAGTTCTCGCAAGGAGAGAAATCAATGAGGGCAACGTGAGGATGAGAGTATCGGTTGAGGTTCTGGAACTTTTCACCTCCCCAAAGGGCCACACCGGGTCCGTGGGTAGAGGCGAGGAACGTTCCGAGTGGGGACCAAGACAGGAAGTAATCTCCCCAATGCTGTCAAGACGAAGGTTTGTTTTGTGAGTGGAAGAACAACTCCTTCAAGTGAAAAACGTGAAAGTGGGGATAGATCTTTCCAAGAACTAACAGCATCTTTGTAAGGGATTTCTTCGGCCTGAGCACCTCGACCGTTCCAGAAAACAGCGGCGCTCTGTCCCCGAAGAGTAACATACTGGTCTCGACCAGCAGGATCCGCGAGCCACTTCTTCAAGTGAGCCTGATGACCACGAATGATGCAAACAGGTCAGCACACACATTTATCTTTATATTAAAAATGTCAATAAAAACATACCTTGGGCACGAAGGCCTTGTCTTCAGGCTCAACCCACTCAGGGTCAACGTTGGCGTATCGCTCGACGTCAGAAAACTTGTTGAACAAAAGTATGCTCTTTCCGAACTTGCACTGATCGAGAACTCGAGCGGCGTAATCAGCCTCTTGAGCAGAGGGCATGGTAAGGAAGAGGAAACTGAGTGAAACGACGGATTATGTGTGAGTCCTTGTGTCTGTGCATGATTGACATTGAAAGAGGAAGAAAGAGGAGAAAACAGATGTGACATCAACGACTTACCCTTTGGACGATCCAGCTTCGTCGTCCCAAGGGAAGATGATCTGGTCTTCGTTGACGTTGACGTTCTGCTTGCTGAAAAGGGCACAGAGTCGCTCCAGAAGCTTTCCTCTCTTGGACTCGTCAACGACTGTGAAATGCAATCAAGTACGTTGAGGATCAAGCTTGCTTCTAGTTTGTCTTACTGGCTCTTCCGACGAGTGGCAAGATGGGAATTGGAAGCTTACTGGGAACGTTATCAACGACAAGAACGTGCTCGAAACCCTCATCTAACTGAGGCTTGTACCTAATGATATCAGAATCAATCAAGAGGAAGTAGTCAAGATAAGTTAAGGGACTTGATGCTCCGACTATCTTACGTGTTTCCATCGAATGCTTTGTCTTTTCTGATCAGAAAGACAAAAGTGCAAGATAGAAGGACCAGAAAAAGGCGAGAAAAAAAACGAACTGCTCCTCAATCTCGGTGTAATCTATCTCTAGATCATCGTCGTATTCGTGATCTGGCACAGGCATGATGGCTAGATGAAAGAGGAAAGGGAGAAGGAGACGAAAGTGAAGCTTATGCTGTTCGAGTGTCAAAAAAGAGAGCAAGGAGAAAAAAAAAACGAAAGTTGGTGAACAGATCTTGATTATGTAAGCTCGATAAGTTTATTTAAGTATTCACATAAATTTCATTTACTTTACCTGCCTCACCTTCTTGTACTCACCTTTTGGTGCAATACACTAGATAATTCAAGGTCTATCAGCAAGCACTGATCACTGGTTGCTTGCGCTCAGTTGTTGTTAACGAGAGGCAGATCGTATGTGTATGTTCTTAACTGATTATAAACTATAATGAATCTTGTTGATGAGCTTTGTAGGACAATTTCCGGGTACATCGACAAGAGGTTGCCATCATTCGTGTCTGTGTTTGATAGACATCCACTCGCTCAAGAAACATGATTCCAAAGACCTGTATGTTCTCACGATTTGATAGTTGTATATATATGGTCTCGACTGATATAGACTAAACCTAAATGACAAGACTACGACAAGAATCTGTTCTCTTGACAAAAATGATATATATACTGAACCCCGTTGATGAACGGTCACTGACGACAACAACAGAAGTGATATCGTTAAACATAAACCTTTGGAAAGATGGCAAGAAGCTTACTCGGTACATATATCTGGTAGTCCTATCCTCTAATCCTGCAAGATTGACTCGATCTAGCGACACACCACCATCTCCATCGGTTATGCAATCCTCAGCTGTTTATATCATCATCTTGGCCGCCTTTAGCTTGGGGCCATCTCCTGATCCAGCTCTAACAAGTCTGCTTCTCTTTCATCTTCTTCTGCAGTATAGAGCGAACTTTGATCGATGTCCTATCCTTACCATGTCACAAACTTACGCAATCTTGGAATCTGGACTAACCATCGCCTATGTTTTTCAAGTTTGGGGTCTTCATACGAGCGCCTTGGAACTTATCATCGGGCTTGGTTTGATCAGCTGCGTATTCGCTCTGGTACCAGTCTCGGTCTTGACGTTTAATAGTTTGGGACGAAGTCAAGGCTAGGCGCGGAAATCACCAATCGCAAGGATGTTGGCTTTCCCGATGCTCTGGACTACAACCCGGGCTGGGTTTTCTAGGATCTCCCCTCTAGGTCGGCAGGTCTGTCTGTTCTTTTCTGCTCTTTTCTCTGATTGTGTATGCAACTTCGTTATCATCGGTCCGTACTCTTATCAATAAATTGATCTGATGTCTTCATCCTTCAGGGAGCTTGGACATTTATTACACCTAGCACTTATACTGCTCTTGGTCCATCTATCCGTTATCTTGGTCCTGAGATCGTCGACTTCCTCACTGCCTTCGCCGCCGTCCTCGCCCTAGAGGCTTCATCTCATCTGGATCAAGATATCTGTACTATATTTTTTATTCCATGGAGTGGGCTTGAATTTTTCCAGTCGAAACCTTCTGATCTCCTTCAAGAAACCGAGCCAAATACAAGAGTCCTTGTAGATGAGAATGCCCCACTACTCCGACTTGATCAAGCTGCAGAGCTGCCTGCATTAGGGGACATAGGATATTCGTCTACAGCCACAAATGGATCGAGTAGGTCCTTACCAGCAGCTCCCTCGAATATCTTGCCTATCCCTGCCTTCCTATCCCTGCCAACTTCTCAAACCCAATCTCAGCCCGTGCCGATGCTAATCCTTCCACCCTCCAGAGCAAATGATCTTGCTTGCTTAAGCTCAAACTGGGTCCGATCCTTCAGTATTATCATTTTTCTTTCTATATTTGTATGACATAGCTCCCCTCCTCTCTTGCCCGTCCCATCCGTCTCAACACATACCGCGCTATCTCTCGCATGTGTTCTCCCTTCGCTGGCTACTTTGCAACACAATCCTCTGGACGCGTTCTTAATTGAGTCTCGGAAGCTGGCGGGAAGCTCCAAAATACATGTCTGGCCAGAAGGTGCAATCACAGCTCTCACAAAGCAAGAGCTCGATCATGCGCTTAAAGAGATTGGAGTGGTAGCCAAAGAGATGAATGGCTGGATTGGTGCGGGCCTGGTCGGACCTAGTGATGCACTGGACGATATACCCGATCAGAGAGGGACGGTCATGAAGAAGAACGCGATAATTTGGGTCGGGCCGAAGGGAGAAATAATTGGTGAGTACGAAAAGAGTAGTCCAATTCATTGTGAGTTTGCAGTCCCAGCCTTCATCACGGTGTTTGCCTTGTCCACGTCGTTTTCACGCTGAATTATTTTATTACGATTTGGACAAACTCTCGTCCAACAAGTGGTCGAATCATTCTATGTCACCTCCAACACAGATCGGCCACCGTTGATCACCTTAAAGATTCTCACTCTTCATGGAACCAGTCGAAGTGACTGGTCAACTCCAGATCAAAACTTTACTCGTTCCGTGATGTTAACTTCGCTTATCTGCAATGGTTTGTTCGTCTCTCTTTTATGTAAAAGAATCTTCCAATGCAACATAACCTCATACATGATTACCAATCGATTCCCTCGATAGATCTTCATTATCCTCAACTCCTTTATGGTTCATTGGCCTCCCTCGTTCTCGTACCATCTTCAACTCCGATCTCGACATTCGGAAGAACACTTCTAGCTCAATCTCCATCCCGCGCAATTGAAAGTCAGAGCTCCATACTTGTTTGCGACGGATCACCTAACGGGCTTTCCGGCCTCGTCGATTCATGGGGTAGGGTTTCTCACTGGCAAGTCGGAGGACCAAGCTGGATGGATCGTGTCTATATACCTAAGGAAGGTAGGGTGATACCAGCAACATTCGAAAGATGGGGAGAGGGTTGGATCGTCGGGATTGCGTGGGTTGGTTGGTTAGGGATCTTGCTGATTGAGGTGACCGCTCGAGGAGTGAAAATCAACGAGCGAACATCAGAGTGGGGCAATCAGGCGAAAGAATCCTACAGAAAAGCGAGAGGCAAGAGAAGAGAAAACGGGGTAGGATCATTAATCTGATCTATAAGGACCTTCGCCTGTTCTTTTGTGCGTTCTCTTCGAGTTTGGTCGCGTATTAGCATGTACCTGTTGTTATCTCGCTCCGTCATGATTTTTTATTTTGTTCGTCCTCACGTTTGTTTGGTAGTCATTCTGGCTCTGTACTCGATTCAATGTTGCTAGTATGTACAGACACAATACTGCACGTATGTATTCCCTTAATATGAATTATTATTATTTTGGATTTTTTTTTCCTTAAAGGTCAGAGATGAGAGCAAGTGGAAAACAAAAGATAGCATTACAAACATCTGTGAGCATGGGAATTTAAATTGTACATGAGAGAAGACAAAGCGATTGGGATTGGGATTGGGATAGCAGACTGTGAGAGACGAGATCTTTTTGTTGATTAAAATGTGTTTTCGGTTGAGTCTTCCCCGGTGCTCTTTGCTGTGTTAGATCCTCCAGAGACAGCTGAGGAATTACGATATCCAGATTTTGTGACGAGGTTTGATGAATTCAGGATGTGTCCGATGATAGAGTCGTTTGAGTGATGTTATCAGTGGTAATTCGGAAATAAACAAGAGTTGCACATGAATGACGAGAAATACGAACCTTCGATCATTCGATCGATATAATGAGACCCACTCCTTCATAGCATCAGTCCATCAATGTATGTAACAAGGTTAGGATCCCATATCGTGAAAAACAACTCTTCAGTCTCTCTTGAAAGCACCCAATCTATATCTGAAACGGGACGAACCATTTCTGATGAGTCAAAACATCACACTCAATCTCCCGTTCCTTCTGCTGGACCAAATTCACATAGGCTAGCATTCCTTCTGTACGGAACGCGCTAGCAAGTTCGGCTTTCGGATTCCATTTGGGTAGAAAGACAACGGATGAGTCACCTCTACAACCAAGAGAATCGAGAAGGGAACTACGTACAAGTAACAACGGCGGAGGCGTGCAGTCCTGCTAAGGATATGAGCTGCAGAACAAACCTATGAAGTGGATAGAGAGACAAGCAAACATCAACCTTTGGTCTCGAAGCGCATAAAATGAAAGTGTCAAACGCACCCCTCCTTTGCTAGGTCCCATATAAAGCTTTTTAATTCTGATTCACCGAATCCGTGTGCGCTCCAATTAAAAGAAGGTGACAAATTATACACCAGCATCCTTTTTCAGAACAAATTTGTCCAGTGACCCTTTTAGAACCATGATTCAAGGAAACATGCTAGTAAAGACGAGAGAACAAGTAGAAACTAACTTTCCAGGATGAACCTCTCGGATCCGACGAGCAAATGTTTGCGCCTGGGTTAAATTTGGTTCCTTCGTTTCTAACCAGAGAAGATCAGCATAGGGAGCATAGTGAAGTGCTCTTTGGATGGCAGCCTATTGAATTTATTGGTTAGACTCAAGTTAACTACACGCGTACCATACCTCTAGATAGATAAAAACGACGGAACGAACCTCCATTCCTCCCTTGAAACGATAGAACCCTTCGGCAGTTCTTAAACTCTCGCATTCCCAATGGACATCGTATCCCAAAACTTGTCTCGCGTTTGCCCTCGCTTGTGAATGACAGAGACCTAGACCGAGTGTTTCGTACTCCTCCCACAAAAGCTCAGGATCTTCTGGAGGAGACAAGGATTTGATATGCGCCTCGACAGCTTGAGAATTCAACGTCCAACGCGGCAGATTCAGTCGATGCGAGTACAAGGTAACATTGTCAGCCCGGTTATGAGTCTATGTTGATTTGATGTTTTAGACAGACAATGCAACGATCTAACCTTCGTCGAATGTTACCAAACGATTGTTGTCATCTTGAGCAGCCTCTAGAAATACTCTTTCGACGTTTTCTAACTCGTCTGCCTTTGCCCCCTTCTCTCTAGCCCGGAGAAGATATTCTGCTAGAGAATGCTCTCTCGGTTGAGCTGTACCAAGAATGAAAGGATGACTTCCAATGTCCATAAGTTGCAACGAAGATGAGTACGTATCCAATTGCTTGGGGCAATGGTCTTTTTTTTTAAAGTATCAGATAAACGAACTCTCTAGCGTCCACGTCGGAAGAGATCAGCCGGCTGCTCTGCGCATCTGTTCTAGCTATTAATCTGATAACGCCATTGAAATAGGATCCTTGTACTATCAGAATTGTTAATTCACTTTCATGAACACTGACAAATTTCATATGCTCACAGTGTTTCCGCGCCCATAATATCCCATTGAAGCCGGGCAGCTGAGAGTCTGGTGAGATGTTCTCCTACAGGGACAACAATTTTTCCTCTGTTGATGTTCCAGTACACATGGTTAGGGTTACATGAGCACATATTTACAACTTTTTGAAGAAGGTACACAAGAGTGTGGCAAAGTAGCATACGATTGATGACCACATTTTTTGGCTCCATTCAGTTGATCCTCGAAATGAACAGCAGCTACTCCCTACTTGACAAAAATAGTCTAATAAGTCAATCGCAAGACCTGAGTAACAATTTCCCAGATGGCTGGTAGTCGTTACTTACAAATTCTGCAAAGAGCTTGGCCAATTTCATGACGGTTGTCACCCCACCGTGTCTTTGTGAAACATTTGTATGTAAGAACAGAATACGTTTATGATTTTGAATCTGAGGAATAGGTCTCACCCTGCATCTCCATCAGCGATGATAGGTCTTAGATAATCGGTTTGCTCCAACTCTAAAAAGGTATTCGAACCAGCCGATATAAACCCATGGAGCAATGCGCGATCAATCTTATGGAACCAATTAGGAGCAGAATATCATCACGACATTGGACGGACCAGCTTGTTTCTTGGGGTCGGAGGTAGAGACTCGCTCGTCATAGTGAATCCGGTCATGTAACATCTGAGCTCGATACAGTCGCTGGACTTGATTGGGTACAGTCGTGTAAGGATAATCTCTGCTCGTGTCGGCATGGGCATCAACTCGGTCAGGTTTATGTCTTATGACACTTGGACAATTATTTTCAGGAATGACAAGATCAGACAAACTCACGCCAAATCAGGTCCAAGATCATTGCTACCGGTAGTTAACAAGGCTGAGCAAGCCCAACCACTGACATATACTGCCTCTAGTCCAGCCCGGGCCATCTGGGTAACCTGTACGGGATCGATCGCACCGATAGTATGAACTGGTTTACCTTCTTGTTCTCGTTTGGTTAGCAAATCAAACAACTTTCTCGAGCTTGCTAGAGAATCTGGCGGATTAGGTGGAATAGACCCTTGCTTTGATACGACAGCCTCGGCTGGGTATGGCCTTCGAAGAGTCTTCCACCGAAAAGATGTCGACCAATCTGCTGAGAGAGACTGGCATCTGTTTTTAAAGTCTTGATTTTCCTTTGCGAGGAAGGATGAGGATGACCGAGTGAGCGGAATGGTCAACAACGATCTGATTCGAGTGTTTAGCATAGTATCTTGTATTCTGCTTCAGTATACCAAGTGAGATAGAGATGGTTCTTCACACATACTCTTCATCCCATCCTCTCTCTCGTTCATCCTGTTTACCTGCTTGTTCCATCATCTGGCATCACGGGAACATACCGGCCCGGAGGTATCCGATCAATTACGTAACAGGTATCATCGGTTACTACCCTTCTTAGAGAAATAATTCTCGTTCTAAACGTTCGGCTCAATCCTAGCATACCGTTCTATCAATCAAACACAAACAGTTATGTCCAGCTCACCTAATCCATTGCTCGACATCGAGTCGCCTGAAGCTCGTCAGGTTAGATTAGGTTAGTTGTTCCTTCAAGTTATGTCTTTTAGCCTGCATTACTTCATGCAGATAGGTCTGACTTACGGACTACCTTTCAACGGCTACCTACCACGTTTCAAGCCAAGCTGTTGGCAGACAATGCTTCGCCTGACTCTTCAACAGAGTCGAGACCCACCGGGAAACCGCCAACAACATTTTCTGTAGGACCTCCTACCGAGCGTGAGCAATTGCCTTTCTTCAGTGTGGTAGTTTGAAATGTAAATATCGGTTGAAAGCTTACCCGTACATCTCAATTGATAAAATTCATTGGATCATGAAGTTCTCTCCCGTCTTCAAGCGTTCTTACCTCAGATCGCGTCAGCAAACCAGGCACTTGCTTCTCGAGCACCCGAGGATGTTGACATCGAGAATGTTGGCCAAGAAGAAGGCCAATATGTGGAGATGGTTCGTCTTTCTCTCTATTGTCAACTCTGTGCCGATACTCTATTCTATTCGTCTTGGTATACCTCGTCATATTGATATTCAAACATCCTGAGTGTGGTCTTTCAGGATTTAGGATTGGGTGTATTCAACGCCTTGATGGGTGGAGAAGGTGATGGTGGCACCGAATCTACTCGACCCGAGTCGCTCGAAAAATCGGATTCTGAATCATCATCAGAAGATGATGACGACGACGACGACGATAGTTCAGGTTCATCTATCGAGGACGACAACAACGAGAAAACAGAAACTTCGACAGAACCGATAGCTCCTCGAAAGAAATTGTTGATCGAAGAGATCCCGTCAAACGTCTAATTATTCTTTATGTTTGATTTGTACATATTATATTAGATTAACCCAAAACGACACGCGCATATGCATAGGAAAATGAACATTGCTTCTAGATTATCTGATCGAAGACTATGAACTGACATTGAACAACTGACACATTGGCTTCTCGAGATGTTATCCGTTTCGAGTGATCTTACTGAATCTTGATCCAACCCAGCTTAAAAATCAGAATTCTCTCCCTTCTCTTCCCGGCCCTATCCACCCTTTTCCCTTGACCCAACCCTTGAATTTCTTGCTTTCTATTTTTCCGCCCGTCTCTTTTCTCTCCTTTTTGATGGTACGCACATGGTTGATCCCTGAAGATTCTAGAGACACATGGTAGGTGATTCCTCGAATTTCTTTCGGTGGCGCTCGTTTGAATGGAGGAAACGGGTGATAATATGGATACGGCAAGTGCGTCGATGTGAACAAATGCATGTTCGAAGGTGAAGATGACACCTGAGTATGCGGACGTTTGAGATTGGCTTTAAAATTTGTATTGGTAGAGGAACAGAGAAGTTGAGTGGTGAGGACTATGAGGGGGGAGTATCGTTGGCGAATAGATGTTAGTTGAAGTAGGACTTGATACATGGATTGGTTCTTCAGCGCATCCTCCTTATCATCCGTAAGCTTTCCAGCCATCGAAATATCTTCCTCTTTCTCCTTCTCCTTCTCCTTTACGACCGAGTTTTCATCGTTCGGGTTGTCGTCACGATCACTCTTGTCAAGTGAGGACACCGCCTTTCGCTTCTTGCTGTCCCTCTCCCTCAGTCCTTCCTCCCAAATGGCTCGATCCGCCCAAAATGACTCTCCGAACCCATCTATTGCGACCAAGCCTACCTCCTCCGTTTTTTCTAGCTCGCTCTCTACCAGAATCCTGAAACTTTTAAGAGCGATCGCAAGTCCCCACATGCCTTGACCCTCGCTGATCTTGCACAACCTCACTCGACGCAAACATGTTCTTATTAGAACATCGATCTGATCTCGAAAATTTAGATTTATTTCAGACTGGGAGAAGGTTTGGAGGAGAGTGGATTGAATATGAGATCGGAGAAGGGACGATAGCCTGGTTAGTGAATAAGGCGCAGATGTGAGAGAATATATCACAGCAGAGAGAGAAGGACCACCAAATTCGACATGAACCTCTTCGGCCGTGTCGCTCAGAGGGGATGATGGAGAGCGGAGGAATGTATATGAGAACGGAATTATCCGAGAGATCGTCAACTGGTATACTAGCTCAGTTTTTCCTACGTTAACAAAAGAGATTATCAAAACACGATGAGAACGATTAGTCTACGAGTCATCTTTGACAGAGCGCTCACGAGGAAAAAAACAATCAACTCACCACACCCGGAAGGACCTTGAATTTCTACCATATCTCCGTTTCTAAATCCACCTTGCTTTTCATCGTCCTCTTCCGGGACCATGGTGTTCTTACTTTGTTCCAGTATCTCTTGAGCTTCCTCTGTAACTGCATAGGAATTTTTGACTCTTTCTTGTTCCTCGTGAATGATCCTGTCTAGCTGCTCGATACCTGATCCTTTGGGATCTGTAAAAAGTTCAAAAAAGCATGTTGAATAGATGTCAGGCCACCCGTGCTGAACTAAACTAGTAACACGTTCGACACAAAGCGGGGTTTTTTTAGATTAAAAATAAAAATAAAAAATAAAATGTAGACTCTGACGACATAGACGAGTCAAGAAATATACTAGAGGGCAAAGATAAACGTGTAAGTATACAACAGGACGAACGAGGTTGATCACATCGAACGGCGAACACTAAATCTCTCAAATCTGATCGGGTGATTTGTTGGATGAATGCTCTCGTATTATTTGATATAGGGTAAGCTTCCATTTCGCAACGTGCCCGTTTGAAGACGGAAGAGATACAAGAGAGTTGGTTGTTTGTGTTCAGAAGAGACAAATGTAAGAAACTATCGAGGAGATGGCCGAGTTAATTAATGCTTATTGATTTATTATGTCACATCGTCGTCACCGTCGTATGCTTTAGAGGGCGACAGAAATTCGAGTTAATCATACATTGATAAATGAAAAAGAAAGATTACGGCCATCAACAAAAGTAAACCTAGGTCATAATGGAGATTTTGGGCACAATCTATGGTCTACGTATGGAAAAAAGATTTTTTATAGGCAAGAAACAGATTGAAAATTAATGGAAGGTATTATTGCCAATATCGTGGCGTTCTATATGGAAACTGAAAACGTTTTTATGCTAAAGCGACAGACATCTTAAACGAGCTGGTTGTGCTTGGCCAAGCATTTAGCCACTCGCTTAGGATCAGCTTGAGGGGCAAGCTTCAATCCCTTCTGCTCCGCCCAGACCCTGACGTCCCTAGGGTAGTCAGTGATAAGACCTGATCGACAGACAAGTTAAAAAAAGTTAGAGTCATGATTTCTAGTGTTCATTGTCATCGACAGAACAAAAACGTACCATCGATTCCAAGATCAACAAGGTACTCGAGTACGTTCAATCGGTTGACAGTCCAGGGCTTCACACCCACTCCAAGCTCGTGAGCGGTGTTGACCATGTCAGCTGTGACGAAAGGAATGTAACCAGTCTGGGAAATATCAACCACGGGACTACCATAGGCGGTTCCAACTGGGGATAGGTAATTGGCACCAATCGAAGCGGCAGCCTGAGCCACCCGGGCGTTAGGGGTAGAGCCATTGAACGAGTCAATGTCGATCCTATGTGGTGAATCGATTTGTAGAGGGTCAGTTTGACGAGAAATCGATGAGGTCTACACAGTCAAGGCTAGGATAGGAGAAAAACATACCCAGCCAACCAGCGCGAGGGTCCCTGTCCGTGAGTGGTGATGTTTCCAAAGTCCCCAGCGGAGAGTTCAGCGTAGATGGTAGTATCATCACACTAAATTCAGAAATGTTTTTTTGCGCAAGTGTTTGGGTCAGAACCCTATCTGATTTGTAGAAACAGCGAGCGTGATAGATCATTGAAAAAAGAGACATGGGTTATACTCACGAGAGCGGACGTCTTGAGCGTAGGAATCTCCTTCTTGGAGATGATGAGAGTTCGCCACTAAAAGGATGACACAAGATCGATTAGAATGAATGAGGATATAATCCGTGTTCTCAGAAATTTGACCGAATAAGATGAAAACATACGTCAAAAGACTGATGAGTGATTCTATCAATCAAGTTCCACTTCTCGTAGAGGGGCTTGTAGGCGGCAACGAAGTCCTCAGGGGCTCGGGTCAAGTTTCGGTATTCTCCATCGACCTTGGACTCGATGTTGTAAAAGACTAACAAAGTAGAGTTCAATGCGTGTTGTGCATATTTAGTTAACATGAACATCCAACAGAGATCAGAAGTCAAAGTGAAACCTACCAGGCTCCGAGGTTGCGCACTCGACGAATGAGAATAGCTCATCCAATGTGGAAATCTTGGTACCTGTCAAGGTGGCGCAGCAAAATTCATGAATCAGATTGATGGATTGTGGTCGATGCGGGCGCAAGCAATAACATGATAGACATACCAGGGAGGGTGACCTGAAGAGGGAAATCATTCTGTCGTAGACTTCCACAGTCGAGAGTCTTGATCTGGGCTAAGGTCAAGTTCGCGATGTATTTGCCAACATAAGGGAACATTGGGTCGTCGTCGTACACGGGCTTGGAGTCCTTGCACTTGGTATCGGCAAAGTTCTCGTCGTGCCAGACCACTAGAATATGGTGGGGAATCAGAAGTGAGTCAGATATGATAGAACTCAGTGGTGTAAAGCAACGCGAGAGAAAGGCGCACCAAGGTGGCCATCGGCAGTGAGTCCAGTGTCGAGCTCGAGAGAAGTGAGTCCGTTGATCAACCCATCGGCAAATGAGGGCAGAGTGTTTTCCACAGTGTGCTTTGAACAGGAAAATATACAGAGGCTCAGCGCAACCTTTTACTTGAACATCAACAAAATACGATAGTACTCACCCCTCGGCCTCCTCGATGACCCTGAAGATCGAAGTACGAGTCGTATTTACAACTGTCCTTGGAAGCAGACTTTGAAGGGGCGGCAGCCACCAAGCTAGAAGAGGTAGCCAAGAGAGCAGCAAATGTTAAAGCACTAGCCATTTTTGCGAATGAAAGTATCAAGTCTTGGTGCTAGTAAGAGAGAGGGGATTTTGGTGATTTTAAAGAGAATTCTTACCAGATAGCAATCCATTCAGGTCCTGGATTTTATACTCTGATGAACGATTAGAAGAGAAAAAAATATCACTTTGAGCCAAGATCGGAAGCGCACGGGGATGGTGAGCGGGAACAATTGTCCACATGTGCGTGTGCTTCTCAAAAAAAAGGAAGAGATTGGTCGGAGAGAGCATTCAGCGGACATCATTTGCTGTAGGATCAGAAAATAACTTAAAAACGTTGCTGTTGTAGCGAGACCTGTAAAAACGTTTCTTGGCTTTTTTGAGCCACTCAGCGTTTCCCCACACAACGGGTACCCATCCCCTTCACAACTCCGGATGAGGCCGGTTATGCCCATTTTTATCTTGTCGTTTCATTTTTGGTCTCCTGTTGTTTTTTTTTTCTTCATCTTTCTCTGGGACTGATTTCTCTTAGTTGGCCAAGAAGAAATCACATCACACACAATCAACGATATCTGAGGTGGATGTGAGACCGATCATAGCGGAATCGGATTGTTAGCTTATCATTGAATGTTATGTGTATGTGAGTGAAGATATGTGTCGCACTGAGTATACACAAAACTGATAATCTCTCGAGCTCACCCATTGTGATCCAGTTTGACACGATGGATGAGACAAAGTGCGAGATTTTGACGGACAATAAATTACCTGGATATGATATCAGAAAGAAAATCCATACTGCACGGCTTTATTTGCGATACAATAAAAGAAGAATTAAACAACAAAGGATAGGCGCATTCATCAAGAACTAAAGAGGAGTTCGTTAGAAGGCTCCCCTTAGGTTCTTCATCCATGTTCATGTCTTGCCAAATAATTTAGATAGGAACCTCAACAATGTTGATGGAAGCACCTGAGAATGTTAGGGTTACGATACGCTTGTTTAGTGTCTTGTTGTTTCTATCCTTCCCGCTTTCGTACAACACCTTGGCATCTATCATTGTCTCCGTACCCAATTCACGTTCAGGATGATCCTTCCTCCATCGACTGGTCCTCCTAAACGCTCACTAGTACCAAAGAAGGGCTCAGCTTCGACAACTACAGCCAAATTTCCGACCCAATCGGCCTTCTCCTTCCGTCTTCGTCCAGGCTCTTCTACCGCTGTATGTCCATCACCTTCAGTTTCTTTCTTTTCTCACCTTTCATCGTTCATGTATAGGTTCGATGAGTTGAGCTAATGGGTATAGATGAAAATTGTCGGATCGTTGATATTAGGCCACTGAGATATACCCAGAATCTATTGATTTAGATAATTTCGATGGTCTATTTCAACTCTCAGAGTATCTCGAAGCCAGAATTCGAAGAGGGGACCCAGCAAGAGATTTGGTCGTGGAACCCAGCTCGGAATCGACCGAGCCGGGAGACGATGCAATACCAGCAGATAAAGATATGGTAAGCTATTTTTCTACAACCATTCCGTTGAGATCTCTTTCAGAAATGATAAACCTATCCTTTTGGACGCTACACAGTGGCTTTACGTGCACCTCTTGTAAGCCTTCTTCCACATTAATCAGGGCGTCGTTGATTCGTTCGTCTCAAGGAATGCTCTTATGTCTTTGATCGGCGATACAATCCAACAGACGACTCCCAAAAGATCTCACGACGCTAGTGACATCTCTTTTCGAAACATGTCGGTCCGATTCGTGCCCACAAATGAAAGCTGGTGAATGGCAGTATATGTGCGCCGCGCATCTCTCTGCCAAGGTGAGTATTCAGTTATTACCTGGGCGTCAAATGTTTGATGCAAAGAGAATGGTGAACAGACTCTGATCGAGCAGAAATAATTGTACCCTCGCTTTCATTGTCTTTGTCAATGTAGGACTGTGCTGCGACTAGTTACATGACTCACAATCTGGATCAAGCTTGTCAATTGTTAACATCACCAAAACTCTTCCCCTCTAGGTGAGATCTTTTGACTTTGTCTATCGATCCGCGCGAATTGACTACAACATCTCATTCTTATCCCACTATATATCAATGCTTCCAGGCTTTCCATCCCTCAAACGTCTCTGAACCCACTCCGCCAAACGGCCAGAAGGCTGAGTCGGATATTTAGTCATGCCTATTACCATCACCGAGAGGTGTTTGAACATGCAGAAGCAGAAACGAACCTTTATGAGCGTTTCGTGCTACTCTCAGAAAGGTACAACCTCATTCCCCGAACGGATCTCGCCATTCCCTCTGATCGCTTCCTCTCTTCTCGCACCTTAAACTTGTCTTCCCCCTCTCTATCCTCTCCATCGAGTCATTTGCGAGATCCGTCCCATAGGATGGGCCAATCAGCAGTTAGTCCTAAGGCTAAAAAAGTAGTAAAACGAACCCCGGCAGATAAGAAGAGCCAAGTAAATCAAGATATTCAAGACGACGACGACGACGATAAAATATTCTCAAGAGGTCTCAGATCAGTCGACGCCGGGAAATCAACCATGGGAGGAAGAGGCCGAGCGCCTAGAGGGAAAATAATCGACTTCGGAATAGGCAAAGGAACAGAGATAAATTCAGATGAGGATGAAGACGATGGCGATGAAGACGGTCAGCGAAGGGAGCACGCTTCAGCCGGTGCGAAGCCTCTGTCGTTAATAGACTTGGAGAACGAGCCGTCAATCTCGACTTCCCTCTCCGTTCCCGCATCAACACTGCTATCGCCATCACCGTCATTAAAATCGAAATCCGCAAACAAATCCAGGCGCATGAAACCAAAGTCGGTCAAACTATCAACAACTGAATCAGCAATCTAAACACAAAATATCCCTATGTCGGCTTGGGGAATTAAAGAGGCAGAGGCAGAGAGGAATTCGAGAGAGTCAGGAAATAAATTAGGCCCGTCAGAGAACGGTCGAGAGTGCAAACGCATACCCTTCCTTTGGAGAAAGGAGAAGAAGAAATAGTCTCGTATGCCAGCGGTGCTGCCAGCACGAGAGACTCATCACTAAGAATGGCGAGGATGGAATGTGTATTGGATTCAAAATACCGAGTGTTCCTGAGCGAGCCCAGGAACACTCTACGTCAACCTCCTAGTCTCCGTTTGTCCTTTTTGTATGTAAATCTATCTGTCGAATGACAAAGATTAAATGTAGCTTTCTCTTCAGATTGAGACTTTCTTCAGAGGAATGCGCTGAGACAGGGTGTATATGAGCATAGACATCCTCAGGCACTCTATTCTAAGAGCTCAAAAACAAGAAAGAGGAGGGTTGTCTTCCAAAAAGATACATGTATATTCATTTCTGTTTCACTCTTCCTCCATTTCGTCTTCCTCCTCTTCTTCTTCTTCCTCCTCCTCCTCCTCCTCCTCCTCCTCGTCATCTTCATCTCCTTCTAGCTCATCTTCACTTTCGCTCTCACTCTCACTATCAACGACCTCACCTTCTCCACCTCCCGAGCTCAACCTGACACCTTCAGCCATGGTTAAACATGTCAATCTCGTTCCGTTCGTATCGTACTTGCCTGAAGGCAGGATGACAGGTACGTCCGCCGCGGTGGTTGTAGGAACACCGGGAAGATTGCTTAGGTTGTACAGGTTGATGAAACCGTCGGATGAGACAGTAGAAAGGAGTGGGTACAGAACAGCAAGAGATTTGACACTACAGAAGGAATGAAATAGGGCGCGAGCGCGCAATTCAGTGAGCAGCATAAAACATCAGCATTCTTTTTCCTGTCCAAGAGAGGTAGGTGTTCTATCAACGAGGATACGTACCGGTTCGTATGTCCACCCAACCTAGCGACTTCCTTCCATTGCTCCTCCGCATCCTCCTCTTCTTGATCCTCAGCCGCTTTTGGCTGCTTGGATTCCATGCTCTCGAATCTCTCGTACACCCTGACATAACCTTCCTCCACAGCAGCAACCAAAAGCTCTCTGGTCTTTTCTCCTTGCTTGATGTCCAAGAATTCGAAATCATGGAACCTCTTTGGGTTCTCTAATGTTTGAATCAATTTCATCTCTTTGGTGTATACGTCCAACGTGGCGACCGAAAGGATAGCGAATTGATCACCGGAAGGAGCAAACCTGATGTTTTCACCCTCCTTCCCAATCTTGACACCTCCTCCAGCTTTGCCTTTCATCAAATCCCACATTCGGAGGACCCGATCCTTCCCGACGGTCAACGCGAGTTTGCCTGAAGGGTGAACAGCCACCGAGTTGACTCGACCAATGTGACCTTTGAACGAACGGAGCAAGGTCCAGTCTCGAGTTCGAAACAGAGAAAGCGTCGAGTCTTCAGAGGTGGTGAGAAGGTGAGATCGGGATGGGAAGTAGAGCGAGGTGATCGTTCCTGATGTTTGGAGAGAACAGACACGGAGACAAATAGAACGACGAAACATTTTTTTTGAGCGAAGAAGCGACGAATTGGCTGCAATGAACGCTAAGACGTACCGTTGTGATTCATGAGTCCACCGACCTCCTTCCTCCTTCTAAGATCCCAAATTTTGACCATTTCATCCGAACTTCCTGTTGCCAACCATTTTCCTCCCTCGGAGGCTGCAACCGTCTTGACGCAAGCCTGATGAGCCGGGAAGATAAAGACCGGTTTCATCGTGTAATCGTGCTCCGCCTGCTGCTCTCCCTCCGCCGTCGGTTCTGGAAGTAGACCTGACAGACCGTACAGTAGCTTCTCATACGAACCGGCAACGATCTGGAACGTTCGAGGACCGGTAGGAAGAGGCGCTTTCGGTTTCTTGACCTTGGGAGCAGTCAATTTTGCGCTCCCTGTCGGTTCTTCATCATCATCCTGAGCAATTTCGGACTCATCAGCAAAAGGTGATTTATAAGGAACATCCTCCGCAAATTTCAGTTTCTTTTCAACCTTCTTGGGCTTGGGAACCGAAGCGGGAGCAGCGGGTTTTGGTTTGGTTGGTTGAGGAGCCTTTTTGGGTCCACTTGATGCAGACTTTCCACCTTTCTTGAGCGATGAAGCTGAGTCTTCATACTCGACCTCAACACGAGCTTTCTTCGCAGCGGGTTGCTTGTTCTTCTTGGGCCAGTAACCCTCTGGTTTAGGCTTCGGCCCGCCTTTTGGTTTCGGCTTCGAGGAGGAGGACGTACTGACAGGAGCTTTGCGTTTAGGAGCCATGATCTGAAATCTGAATAAAGAGTGTTCTGAGTATGAGCAAGAGGTGTAGGGATGAAATGACCTGGGTGTGAGAGAAGCTTGACGATTCAAATTTCGGTGATTACATAATGCCAACCAACACTTGGATGATTATGTAATCATCTTCGCCTGATAAACGCATAGCGGATTCAACCGGCTTTCTTCCTCTAACGATGTCCATCAAATCACATTCGGCAAACTTGTGGGCAGACTGTCAAGCATCTTCATCCGGTAAGCTCTTTTGAGTCTGTTAAAGGTTTGTGTTTTCGGTGATATGGATTAGCTAAGGTTGTGTCTCGATTTGCAAAGAAATTCATCAGTTGCTTGCGCCCTCAACGTTATCGACTGATGATATCCAGAAGATCCAGTTCAAACTTGCCTCGTTGAAACGGACCATTGTGGTTGCTTCCGACTACCTACCCAAATACGATCAACGACAGGCTGAGACAGTCAGTGATGTTCCGCTCCTTTGTTTTCAACTCGGTAGTGACAAATGATTAATTATCTCAAAATTGGTCTTCTCTAATCAGAAATTGAAAGAATTGGAAACCGAGTTTGAATCCAAACGAACTACTTCGGCTCCAAAACCGAAGTTTTCATTCAAGAAGCAGCCCAAGCATGCCAAGCCTCCTGAATCTGCATCGATCATGTCTGAACCAATTGAATCTGTCGAGACGCCTTCAACAGCGCTCTCAGCACCGAGTACAGATGTAATCATTCATCATCTGACTTGTCGATATATACCTCTTCCTACGATCCCGACAACCGCCTCGACCAATGGGTTTGGTCTTTCACTTTCCGATCTGACTCGATGTGTTGTTGATCTAAATCCCTCAAATGAGCGCTCTTCTAAAGACTCAATCAAAATCACTGCTTTACACATACAGAACCTGAAACAATGTGTTCTTGTGGCCCCCCTTCTGGAAGGAAGTATTATGATTAGTGATTGTATCGGATGCATACTTGTTCTAGGTGGCTGGCAGGTACGTCTTGATATGGATCCGCCTCGAGTATGATCGAACATCTCCAGGAAACAATGTTTCTTCAGAATGTTTTACTAATGGCCGCTTGTTTGTACTATGTCACACAATCATGCATTCTCAATTGATCGTTTAGTTCCGAATGCATACTTCAACTGATTGTAAGGTGTTCATACATTCTGCTCCGGGAAGCTCGACACCTATCATCGAAGACTGTCGTTTAGTCCGATTTGGGTCTTATTTGACCAAGGATTGGAATCCTTCGAGCTCAGAGGTTTGTCCTCGGCGTGTCCTTTTTGAACTTACATTCGATCTATCTGTCAAACTAACATCTTTGTATTGGGGTTTCAACGCTCGTGTCTTTACGTATATGTCAACTTTAAAGAAATCATCTCTCAAAGTCCAAGATTTCTCCCATCCAAATCCATCTGTGCCGTCTCCAAATTGGTCGATACTATCTGTCGAGGAAGAGAGCGCGATGCAAGCCCGATTATCAGTCTTATTGGAGGAGAAAACTCGAGTGAACTTAGAAACAAGCTCGGTAGAATCTATGTTGGATTCTATGTTGTCGAATTGATTGTTAAACTCTGTAAAAACCAAATCAGAGAAAACGTTTGCTGTACTTGTGAAAGACATGAGGATGACCAAACGAGATAATGGTGTAGACAGGAGAATCAAACTATTTATCTGATTAAACGTTCAGTCTTGCCCGTTCTTCATCAACATCTGCACCTCAGTCCATCAGGAGAAGAATACAACTCGCGCTGAAGAGAGACGACTGATACCAAATACTGACCAGGATACACTGTAGTAAGGTTTGAGAGAAGCCATCAGTCATCTGCAAATCCTCATATTGAAACTGACTAGATTAGAGTTATGTCTGGTTCTGGGTTCGCAGATCTTATTTTTCGTTCTGATCGCGACTCACTCTTTTGGATATGCTACCCATCTCGATCATGTACGTCTCATTGTTCGGAAGAAGCCTTTTCTTTCAACAAACTGATCCTGGTTCTTTTCCAACTCATCTTCCGTATGATATTCTCTTCAAAAATGTAGTGGAGTAGGTTCTCTCGGAACTTTCTTTGCCTCTCAGTTACGGACAATCCACCCGGACCTCTTGATCAACCTTTTACTCAAATCTTCGGAGGCACTGCAGACGTTTCATCGATCGTCCGCTTCTCGACCTCCTTCCTCACTCCTCGTTAGAGACTTGGCAGGATCTCCTCAGATCATTGCTTCCGCATTTTCCGCTTCTTCTCTACCTTTGTCTCCTCCTCTGTCAACCTCAATAACAGAAGATGTACTTCCAATCCCTGTTCTTCTTTCGACCCTAAAATGCACGACGATCGTACCAACTCTGAAACTTCTCGCCCCTCGATTATGTTCCCCCTCGTCGACCGTGATCCTTCTTCACAACGGGATGGGGATCTACGAAAGGCTTATCACGGAGGTGTTTCCTGATAAAGATCTCAGGCCAAGGTTTATCATAGGAACCACTACGGTCGGTGTGAAACTCGATGAACCATTTGAAGTCACCCTCTCGGGACTCGGCCAGTCAACATTCGCTCTCGTCCCCATTGAGAGTTCTTCTCCTCGCTCATCACCGACTCGAAAGGAAGAAGAAAAAGAACAAGAGAGTCCATCAAGGATACTTTCATCGACCGATCAAGCACTGAAGTACTTGTCCAGTCTAACGACCCATCCAAACACTGACCCGGTCAACCTCACGTCTTACCCTACACTCCTGCCCCAGTTGCTACTCAAGTTATGTATGAACGCCTTGATCAACCCTCTGACTGCACTCCATTCGATCCTCAACGGGCAGCTCGTCGTCGATCCCTCGTTCCTTCCTCTTCTGCGAGGGTTGATAGCCGAGAATTCAAAGGTGTTGACCAGTGTCTACCCTGCTTATGCAGCTTTGTTTACCGAGAAAGAGTTGACGGATCGAATGTGGGAACTATGTGAGCGAACGAAAGGTAACAGGAGCTCGATGGGCCAGGATATAGATCGAAAGAGGCAGACAGAGATAGAGTTCATCAACGGTCATATATCCATGTTAGGACGGACGGTAAATGTGAAGACACCGTTGAACGACAGGTTGGTCAAGGAAGTCTTGGCGTTGAGTCAACGTTCAAGAAGAGCACCGGATGAGAGATGATTCTTTGGTTTGCTCTCTGTACAGCAGGCTACCCAAATCACGCGTTTGTTCATCACGGCACGAAGAAGAATAAATAAAATAAAACATAGAACAAGGAGACAATTCACTTTTAAGATTGAAAATTCTCGTGAGGCTGATTTCATAAAGAACATTGATGAGTGCAAAGCAGAGCGAAGAGTCTCCATATGGAAGAAGAAAAAGAACAGGAAGAAAGATTGTTTTGAACTTTTCACAATGAAGGAGTGAATAAAAGGAAAAGATGGCGCAAAGAACCTTTTTTGTTTGTGGTAGTGATACAACGAGAAACGAGAGGACGTATATGTGGCTTTGGGAATGCATAGAGTCCGTGTGCAAAATCGTGCGGTGGTTTATGAATAGTCCGTTAAGTCAAAAGATGGAAAGAAAGACCAAAGGTATAGAGAAAAGAAAAGAGCAAAAGAAAGAGATGCAAGAGAGAGCAAAGTTTCGTTCAAGCCAGCATGAGAACGCTTCCGGCCATGACGGCAACAACGGCAGTGGCGACCAGGGGCATCATTCCAATCATGAATTGAGGACCCGCCCCACTCAGACTGGATGACGTCGATGATGATGTCGTACTCGACGAGGTCGACCCGTAACCGCCAGTGTAATTTGCGACTGTGTTGGTTGGTGCAGATACACCGTTCAGTTCAGCAGCGACGTTGAATGGTGCAAGACCTGCAGCGTCGTAAAAGTCGAGAAGCATGAAACTGTGTGGTTGCGGCAGATGATGCAGAAAAGGAAAGTCAGTTGCTGAAGGTAGTTAGATTCAAATGACAAGTTGAAATACAAACTTGGGATTGCGAGAATAAATTTGGAAACAGTTGGCGGCACCCTGTCCGACACTGCCCGTTCCATTCTCGGCGTTGGTCTGATTCAACTGTGATTTATCGGGTGTCAAGATGATGCTCGAGGATCCAACCTAATGATCCAGACCATAATGATAGAAAAAGAAAAAGAACGAGTTCAATGGGTCAGCTACTGGCATTGTGGAGATATGTTAACAAAGAAATATTCACCTTGTCAAGATAGTGATTAGTCAATACCAGTTGATTGTCTGGCGTCCCGGTCGATCGGTTTGCCGTACACGGGAAGGAGTTTTCTACCACGTTGTAGGCATCTGAATCGGCGAACAGACTTCATTAATACCAATCTTGAAGCAGAAACAGCTTTGTGAAAGCAAGAAAGATGACTGACCTTCAACCACGTTGGAAAATTCTACGAGTCACTCAAACACCAGAAAAGCCACTTGTATGAGACACATGTCCACCAACAATCACCCATCGATACAGAGCAGAAGGAAGTCTTACCGTCAATGATGTACGGCACAGTTGTGAAATCTGCAGAGCTGAAAAGTCAAAAGTGAAACAAGGGGTTAGAAAAAACTCGAATAAACCTTCCGTTGGCCAAAATGTTTCAGCCAACAGCTGTCAGGTTATACAGAGGCGCGCGCCCTCATGTAGACGCAACTCCCAGGCGGCCGAACCTAGAGTAAATTCTATACGGGATTTCAGAATACTCACTTGTCCATGAATGTAACGATTCGGAGACCAGAGTCAATCATTGAGCCCAGTGTAGGCCAGTTGGAAACAGAGGTCGTGGCTTTTGATGGCGAGTATGAGATTGTATCCAGACCCGATGACTGTTGGTTACAAATGGAATAACAATCGACCCAACAGGAAAGAAATAAAAAGACCGTACAGGGATGTATGAAGAGAATTAGTTAAGACAATTAGTAAAAAGAATTGATGAACCGGTCACTTGTCGCTTGTGAAGACAGAAGGATCAGATTGGAAGAGCCAGAAGAACTAACCTCGAAAACGGATCCGTACATGGAAGCATTCAGATTGTCACTGTTGACAATCAAGATGGACAGAACCTCGTTTGGGTTTGCGACAGCCCAGGTGTTGACCTCTGTCAAGTAATCAGACAAAAGTCCTCCATCCAGAAGCAAACACGACCTGATCGATCAAGAACGCCGATGAAAGATGAGGATCAGATTGGTTCAGAGGAAAGAAAGAGATAGCGCAATAAGTGACTCACGTGTGGCATAGACGGATCGATCCATCATAGCTATGGGCTTGCACCTGAAGCATTCTCACTCCGTCATTCTACGCAGTTCAAAGAATCCACCATTGGATGCGAGTCAGTTTGTCAATGAAAACTGAAATCTATTCGAAGAATCTCGGAGAGACGGAGCAGAGAAGCAAGATATAGCCTAGGACGTACAAGCTGTGTGGTGATGCTTTGATCCTGCAAGAGTCACGTTCGGATGGCGTACCGCAGATCGTTCACATCAGCCGCAGACATTTCAATCACAGACGCGTAGACCGAAATGTGAAGGGAACTAGTTGACAAAATCACAAACCTGGTTTGCAGCCACCTGGGTTGCGCTAATCGCATCTGTAAAATTTGTTTCAGGAAAACATCACGACCATAGTCGAAAGAGATCGAGAAAGACCGTTTATTCGTCAATCAGCCTGATCTGTTGAACTACTCGGGTGCACATGAATGCCATCAAAGCCAAGACATAGGACATACAAGAATCATGACTTCCTATGAACGTGACATTTCCGTAGCTTCGATCACACAAGTCGGCATGCCCGTTACAAACTGGTCATCCATAGATGATAAATCGATAGATCGATAGATCAATTTGATGATTATGGAATAGAAAAGAAAAGAAAAGAAAAGGAAGTGTAAACAAGGCTGACCCCTAAGTTTAACTAATGAGGAGGGAAAGCGAAAACGAACCGGAAGCTCTAGGATCAAGGGACGAAGCGCCGACAAGTCCAGTATTCAACGACAAAGCTACCAGAACAGAAGGTAGCATAGTAAGAGCGGCGGCAGTGGGAACGATCATCTTTGTCAAAAAACGAAACAAAGTCGGACCGGAAGGAAGGAAGGAATGAACGGTTGGGTGGTGGTAGATAGAATTGACCAGGGATCCGATCAAGATCAACAACACCAAGCAATTTAGAAAAAAACAAGCTCGCCCGCAGTCACCCAGGGTTTACAACATTTTGTTACACATACAACCGCCTCCTTTTGGTGTTCTATATGATGAGTAGACATTCACAAACAAGACTACACTATGTGTAATAGTGAAAAGGCCCGGCTCAAAGTGTTCTGTCACATGTGTTTCGTCCTTGGTTTCATATTCATGCTCATTTTGGAATCATTCCCTGAACTCGATAGATGACTGCTTCTGCTAGACCCCAGTAGCCCTCACCGACGCCTCTGAATCCTCTGAGGCCGAGAGTATGAGTCCCGTGCCAGAGTGTATGATGAGCAATGCCAGATGTGATTCCTAGACCGACGCCGGCCATGACCTGAGGGGCCGTATGGTGACCTAATCTTATCCGGGACCAGCAAATCAGACTTCCAAGTGCGAGAGCGCCGACGCTCTGGAGAGGAGCAATATGAATTGTGGTCAAGATTATGTATGTCGCAAAGTCTAGCAACAGGAAGAGAGTAATGTCAGAATGATTCACTTTCAACAAAAGACCATCTTAGGGAAAGAGAGAGAGAGGGACGGAGAATCGAAAGCTGGACATACAGGAGATGGTAGTGCTGTGTGTGGAGGGCATCCCGTACGTCGGAATCTTGGCGATCGATCTAGGAACGTTCTTGTACAACACCTGGTTCGATCGAGAAGGCTTGTGGCCATCCGGTCGGGATTGCCTAAGAAGTTGTTTCAATATTTTTGCTAGCGAATAATATTCACTCATAAAGTATTCAGCCAGTTTGACATATTATCGATCCTTGCATTTCCAAACGATAGTCAAGGTGTCTTCTTTTGCTCACCTAATGCTGAAGCGGCAATGGCTCCTCCGATGAACCATACCTTTTGAGCAGAAGGCGAGCGTAAGAACCAGAATGCTGTGATAGAAGTCACGATGATGTTTGTCTAAGATGTTTCCCATCGATAGGTCATGATCAAATCAAAGGTACCCATTAGCTCTGACCGATAGGCTTCTCGCTTATCGTTCTTGATGCTCACCTCATCAAGCATCCAAAGCGTCAACCGGCCGAACTTTGAATCCATGATCGAGACAAGAGACCAAGGATTGTGTTGATAAACGGTCTTGTGGACGGCTATTTGAAACGTGTGAGTATGTTTGTACGATCTGAGTAAGCGACCGACGTCGGTCGGAATTAATTATATGCCGGATGGTTAATATTAATTTCCTCCTCGATGGATAAACATCGTCGGCCTAGTCAACATCTGCCTGGCCAACGCGATTCTCATCGTATAGAGTTGGGTCTAACCTCAGTCGATAACGTCAAAGACTCGATCGCTATGATGTTTCCTACAGCCATGTTTCTTATCTTTCTCTTCCTTTTCTTCTTTCTCTGCCAAAGTGCCTCTTTTCCCATGTCTCGGTATATGACATGCATGTTTTCCAACCGTTCGATACTATGTGTCGTCTTGACTCGAAGGAAATGAAAATGAAGATGACGAAATGGAGACAGACATAGTCGGATTTAATATGGACTAACGACATGGACTAACGAGGATGACGATCGGGCCGACAAGATAGACGTCCATTGAGCAGACTCCAGAGGGATTGGGCTGATCAACCTCTGCCAGTTTTCAAATCAATCTAGGCGGAAGGTGGGACTGAGCGGTGGGATCCTCATCAACCGTTAGCTTTCTTTCTTTTTTCTTTTCTTTTTTCTTTTTGGTCTAGCCTTTCTGTTGCGAGGAGAATTTACTTGATCTTATCGATAGCGCTGAAGTAAACTGCAAACATCTGAAACTCTATTTTCTCGTACTCTTTAGCATGGTTGTAAAAAGAAAGTACGGTCGACTGATTTATGTTCGGCAAGTGTATCATGCCTCTCGAGTTCAGACCATCCGATAGGTTGAATCATCATTCTTCTTTCCTTTTTCATCATCATCATCATCATCTTCTTTGTAATTGTCTTTTTAACAACGACAGACAGAATAACAGGACAACGGTAAGGAGAAGAAGAAGAAAAGAAAAACAAGAGAAATAGAAAGGATCAAGAAATGACGGATAGACCAAAAGTAAAAAAGACGCCGGACGGTACATGAACAAGAGCAGAATTAACTCAACCCAGTTGGTTGTCAACATCAAGGAAGCAGAAAGAACGACCGGATAACGTTCAAGGTGGCATTCTCGAGAAATTCTAGACCTTTTTTCCTTTTGGTCTCGATCATTTGATCAAACCTTTCATTATCCTTCAAATTTTTTTTGTTGTGTTGTATGATCTCATGGACATATGAATAACATGTGATTCTGTGGACTTCTTAGTCGATCGAGTTCGATTCCGAAGCGTTGGATTGCAGCTTTCATCCTCCTGGGTCACCACCACCACAGTCATTTACCGATCAAGCAAAGAAGAAGAACATAGCATTCGATCACATTCGATCACGTTCATTCAACATACATTCAATCATCTAAAAATTTGTCCTGCTCATGCTTCTCTTGCTGCACTTTCTCTCATCCACTCACTCACTAACTGCTTTGACCGGTCAACGGATGGTTTTTTTTCTCTATTCCTTTCAACATCTTTCCGCTCGCGCTTTATATCCAGAGCATACTTCCATGACACAGCAGCCACTCGAACGGCCTGTTAATCACATTGCGTTGATTAGAAAGGTCGCTTCGACGCCAGTCTTTTTTTTTAATATCTTTTTTTATCTTTCTTCTTCTCGTCTCTTTTCCCTTCTTTCTTTTCACCGTACATGCATATACCAACTGATCACAGGAATTCAAGATCTAACCGAGAATCTCCTAAAGAAACCGCTAACCATATCGACTGACGTTTTGTATTTCCCCTGACTTTTGCGCTTCCTGCAATCAACCCTGTTTTTGTCTTTTCGGGCTTGCTTCGTGATTGCTACATTTCCTGTTCCCTCCTATCCATTGACATTTCTGTCGATTTTCAGCCCTTTCCGGAAGGAACAGAACGGACGGATACAACCTAATTTTATTAGATCCTCTGATCTTTGGATTTGCCCTGTTTTCTTCCCCCGTTTATTTCTCGTTTCATGAGCTGTCGGCGGCATCCTTTATATTGATACGTTTGAAACGAATATGTATGGAACAGAACTATCCGATAGATATTCATTATTCGTGGCCTTTGACCGCCCGTTCAGACCATCCTGCTGATGTTGACTGACGTGATGTGTATCCTCAAACAGAAGACAAGAAAGAGGAAAAGGAAAAGAATCGAGAAAAGAAACGAGACAATATAGAAAGCTGCCCTGGCTAAAGGAATCTATTTTCTCAGTGTTCTAGAAGAGAGATCGTTCTGAGGACAGATCATCGTCTTATAAAGAGTCATGTATCCATTCTGACATCACTCACGGTTTCTTCCTTCTCTCGCTTGCCGCTTTCTCTCTCTCTCTTTCTCTCTTTTGGTCCCTTCGTCGCTGCTTCCTCAAAGGTTTCTCTGTTTAAACTTTTCGGCCTTCTCTGTTCTTTTCCCGAATCGACCCAAAAAGTCAAAGGTATGACGATTGACTCGTTTTTAGTCATGTTCTTCAACGCGGTTGATGCTGGCACTGGCACTGGCACTCGCATTGATACTGACACTAACACTGATACTAACACTACCGATCACCTTATCTGTCCAACATCATCTTTTAGAACAGAGAATTAAAAGAATATCCTCCGATTTCATATCCGGCTCCAATCCTTACCGCTCGTCCGGTATCCGTTCCCTTTCCGTATACACGATCTTTATCTCTCATTCATTTTCCGATCATCTTGACGTCTGTTCTCAAAATCGCGGGAAGCCTACCCATAGTTCTCAGTTACCGGTCTTGGGCTCATTCCATCCTTTCGGTTCCATCTGCATCATCGCCGGTAAGTCCGGTTTTACGTTTGCATTAGGAAAACTTTCTTTTCCGGAGTTTCCTTTTTGTACTACCTATAGTCTACTTCTTGGTGTTGCTGGTGTTCATTTGGTTCGTTCGTCCTTGACGCTCCTACTCGTTACTCATCCTGGCCCTATACGGAGAAGAATAGCTTCAGCTGACTAGACATTATTACTCTGATCTTCGACATCGTCAAACCTTGCGACCCATTCAGTCTAACTATCAATTCTATTTTCTGCTGGCTCTCCCGTCGTAGTTCGAGCTCCCTCGTGTCCACACTCACGTCTCTCAAGCGACTTTCCCGCAAATAGTTCTCCCCCAGTCAACCCTGCGCTTTTTTTTTGTCTACCATCACGAGCTATTTTCTCTCGCGGCATACACAGTCATCCGTCATCCTGCTCCCATAGACTTTTGCAATCCTGCGTCGTTCTTTCCACCTTCTTCTTTCGGCCCAGTCCTTCGATTGTCTGCTTCCCTTTCGATCATCCCGCTATCAAGTGGACCTTCTGTATAAATAACGGCCACCGGCTTGACAACCTTTTTCCCTGTCAGCTGGTTTCTTCTTCTTCTTCTTCTTTCTTGCTCTATCATTGCCTTTCGTCTCTTCTGTTCCCTAACCTTCTCCCGTTTCTCCGTCTTCTATCCTCTCCCGTTCCGGATCACTCCTCACTTTCGGGTCCCCCTCACAGCTTCGAGACAAACGCCAACTCTCTTCAAGATGGAGCATCAAGTCTACAACGCTGCCGGTTCGGCCAACTTACTTGGACTCATAATTGACGACGGCAGGTTCGTTCGACTGTTTATTTGTTTAAACGCGCCTCATTTAATATCCTATCCTATCCCACGTACTTATACTCACTTGAGTTTTCCTTTCCATCGTACACGCGCCGTTCATCCTTGGAAACAGGTTGGAATTTGTGGCGATCCTTGGGTCTGGTGCGTATGGCTGTGTTTACCTAGCCAGAAACCACGGCGACTCTGGCGCAGAATATTTTGGTACGTCATTCCGATCTTTCGTCGATCAACTCGAACACGACCCTAGCATGATCGTGTGTTGACTTTGCAACTTGTGAAATATAGCCGTCAAATGTATGAACACTGCTGGACTGGATGACAGGCGGCTCGAGGTCAGTTCCTTTTGCTCTTCCCGTTAGGTGTGACCATGGCTGATCAGTCCTCTCCTTTGTATCCCGCTCGTCGACTGCAGTATCAACACCGAGAGATTCACTACCACTCCATCCTCTCTGCTCACTCTTCCATCCTTCACCTGTACAAAGCAATCTATTCTCCCACCCACATCTTTCTTGTCCTGCCGTACTGCGACTCGTTGGATCTATTCGCCCAGATCACTTCGAATAAGACGTACCTTACTCAGAACGAGCTCATTGGACGCACGTTTATCCAGTTGTTGGACGCTGTCGAGTCTTGCCATACCAGCGGAATCGCCCATCGAGATTTGAAACCCGAAAATGTTCTTTGCACCGAGGGTGGACATACAGTTTATCTCGCAGATTTCGGATTGGCCACGAGGGATACTTGGAGTAGTGATTTCGGATGTGGTAGCTCGTTCTATATGGCGCCTGGTCAGTCATCGTCCTTTTCCCTCTCGATCCTTTCCTACGCGAATCTAACCATTATCTTGGCCACCGGTTTCTTGTTCTTCCCTCCCCTTCCCTAATCAGAGGTTCAATTGGTGAATTATGAACCAACTTTTTCGCCCACCTACGATCCGTTTGCTGCGGACATATGGTCTCTGGGAATCATCTTGATCAACCTGATCACCTCCCGGAACCCGTGGTCGTGCTCTGTACTCACCGACGAATCCTTCGCCGCCTACGTTCGCAATCCAGAAAAGTTTTTTCAATCGATGCTTCCGATCTCGGATCAAGCCTGCAGACTCTTAAAAAGAGTGTTGTCCGTAGATCCGAGAAAGAGACCGACGGTCGTTCAATTAAAGAGCTGGGTTCGGTTTGTCGACAGGTGGGATATGGATGAGGAGGAACTCGGCAGAGCAAAGGACCCATGCTTCAAGACCGCTAGAGACATTGGTTTCATTAAAGACAGCGCCATGTTGGAGAGGATCATCAAGGCTCGGAATCAACGGTTAGTGGAATCTTTGTGCGCTCTGTCAGAACCCAGAAACGCCGAGACTGATGAAACTCTGATCATTCGCAGAATTAGCAGACGGGCAGAACCATTCCATCAACAGCTCACACCGCCTTCAGATTCTCAGCTCGAACTACAACAGAACGCTCAGGTTATTTCCAGCTCGGAAAACCGTTCGACATTATGTCCCACATCTACCAACGTCCTTCAATTGTTCAATGTCGAGCCTGAAGTCGAAGAATTCCAAGATGCGTTTGAATATTCGACTCCTTCAATGGATACCTCGATCGCTACCCATTCGTCTTTTGGCTCACCCTTATCTGCCGCCTCCTCTCAATTCCTCCAATGCCACCTTCCAACATGTTCCAACTCGACCTCTTTTCGCACAGACATGACCGTCTCTCAATCGGCTGTTTCATCGTTGTCGACAATAGATTCAGAACCGGAAACACCTCCAGAATTTTCTCTGGAGCTTAACCCAGATGTTTATTCTGCTGGTCATCAGGTCAATCCCTTGACTGAGTTCGAGCAGCATAAGCCAGACTATAGGACATGGTTGCTAGGTCTCACGATGGGAAAGATTAGTCTGATCAGCTGAGTTGTGCGCGCACCTCTGATCTCCATGATGGAAACCTATTCATAAGCTAGAGTCCCCCAGCTTTTGGTTTATCTTTGGCTGCCTCCTTCTGCACGCTCTCAAACTTTCCCTTTTCTTTTATTTTTTTATTTTTTTCATTTTATTTTTATCCTTCGCGTCTTCTTCCAGATTTAGTATTTGATCCTCAATCAATTTAGACTTACTTAGAACAACCACGTCGAACCAACTTCGACTCAACATGTACATATTATCGTCTCATTTTTTCGTATCATGTCCATCATGTTTGTCCATTCTATTCTCTATAATTTATGTACCTCTTTGATTTATCCTGCTCTCTTTTACTCTCCTTTCTAGTGTCTTAGTCCCGGGCTTTTTTGTTTCTGTCTTTTTGTTGTGTTATTTTTTCTTGTTGTGTTTGTGTGTGTGTGTGTTTTTCTTTTCCTCTCTCTCTTTCTCTGGGCTCTTGGGTCACTGTGAGAAAGCCCAAACCTTCTCCCTCTTTTTTTTTGGGGGGGATAACATCCTATAATTTTATCCTTCGCCCTTTTCATTTCTGACCCGATTCACTTTTGTATCATAACCATAGACTACTTGATTTATCTCTTCTTGGGTTACCTTCTTTAATCTCCTTCGTATCTGGACGTTGAAGAAGTTGTCATTCATAATGAAACAGTAGAGGAAACTGAATCAACATTTTCGAGGGAAATCAAAAGAAAGAGTATGCATGGGTATATCGTTGTATTACACCAAAAAAAAAAAAGAAAAAAAAAAAAAAGAAAAAAAAGA
>MVAI01000110.1:0-59863 GCA_014825565.1 Phaffia tasmanica | reverse complement strand
AAAAAGATCTACCCGTTGAGCTGTCTGCCTCCATGATTGCTTATCACAATCCCGTCCATTCCAGCTTCGATGGCCATGACTGCATCCTATATGCTGACGTTGAGTCAACTCGCAAGTCGGGACAGAAAGAAAGAAAAAATGAGTATACAGAACGAACCTCGACCGAACCAATTCCTTTTATCACAAAGCTCGCATCAGGCGCCCGTTCTTTCATCCATTTGAGATCCTCCCACGACAAGTTGGAATCTAAAGGGCTAAACATCTGTTCGAAATTGGCTTTTCTATTGCCTATATTTTCATCCGTTGGCTAAATGATATTTCGAGGGAAATTGGAAGTTGAGACAAGGCGATGTAGGTAAACACCGATCAATACCGCGAAAAGATTCCAAACTCAGAACAGAAGAGTATCCTTACCGGATTCTCCTCTAGGTGGTACCGAAGGTCAATCTCTCTTTTTCCTCCTACAGGCGCATCGACAGTCACCCAGATCGAATCCATCTTATGGTCCAGTGCGTTTTGAAGATTTTTGTAGGCATCATCCCGATTAGTGTGCACATAGTACTGCCTGTGGCGCACTCATTCGTAACATGTCAGCATTAGTGACCAAGTAGGAGATTAAAAAGTGGTGAATATCGATATAAGTTTGTGTTAGAATACTTCTTCATCAAATCTGAAAACATACCAGAACAAAGGTTGATTCTCTTTTCGAACTTCACATATCTCATCCAGCGAGCAAGACGCACTGTTAGAGATGACTTGAATGATTCCTGTTTGGGCACTGTCGATTCACGAGTGAAATGACAACAAGAGATCAATCAGTTTCTGATTGGCTTATAGACAACAACATCTATGGGTTTAGTATATTGGTTCAGAGAAAACAATACATGGCCAGGAAGCGGCCTGAACTTACGCTCCTCTAGTGAGATTCATTTCACCGTCCTCACTTCCCAACCTAGCGAGCGCGGCGGGTGAGATGTAAATTGGGGAGCTCGACGGATGGCCCAGGATCGTGGTTTCTATCGACACGTCTCTTACTTTGCGAAGGACCCTGGGCTTGAAGAGGATCCGCGAGAAGGACGAGATATTTGAGCGGAGAGTACCTCCGTCGTCGGCACCGGAAGAATAATCTATCGTGTTTCGAGCCCCATGGAGACATCCGACTCAGGTTGAGTTGGAGTGACCAAGGAAGCTACTTAATATTAAGAACATGAAGAACTTACAAGCGAGAGCTTTCTTCGATAGAATGTCTTGACACACTTTCTACAAAGACCAGTTCAAGTCAAATATATCAGCGTACGAACTCCTTGCCCCAAGGGATATTGAAGAAAGCACCTCAAAATCATCCAGATTAATGATCGTATCAATATGTCCGAGCTTGCTTCTCGCCTCACGGATTCTCTTCTCTTCATCAGTGATCAAATTATTTGCCTCATCCTCTCTCATGGGCTCGCAATCTCCGATCCTTTCTACTCCTCGTCCTAGGTGAGTCTCCATCGTATTGGGCGGATGGATAGGTTTAAACAACTTTGTCACGTCTTTACCCGCATTGCATTTAATAATTTCCGAACCACCAGGGTGTTGGTCCAAGAACTCAGATACGTCGTATACGACGTTGTCGATGATAACCCAGAAGCCACCATCAGAAAGGGATTTATGCTCGGAGACTTCAGACCGGGTAAGTACCCGTGTTTCAGGGTGCGTTGTGTCTGGAGTCGATTTGGTGACATGAGCTTGAGCGTCAAGCGAGATAGAGGGTTGAATGTATACGAAAGCCTTTCAAAATGATGGAACTCAGGTCAGTTGCTGATCTCTGAAGAAACAGAACTTGTCATGAATGTTGGATAAAGATGAAATCACAGATGGAACGGCTATAGCTGCCAAAGTAGTCAAAGCGACTATCCTTGGCCGAGTCGTTGGTTTGGAGAAAGCCTGGCGAGACGAAGCTGCAAGTTTATTGAAGCCGGTTCTAAGAAACTGTTTGGCAATCATCTTCTAAGCACAGGTATACGACAATGTTTTAGCTGATGGTGAAAAGTTCAAAAGGTGAAAAAAGAAATGAAGGCTTTATCAAACTTATATAATTTCCCCGATGTTTTGCCGCCTGAACGGCAAATGTGCTCTGTCATTTTCCCGAAAAAATCCGAGAGGCCAATCATACGGCCAGTATTGCGAGTCAAAATGTGCAGCAGATTGGAAATGTTACGTGAATACTATAACAACAACAAATATTTACAATAATTTCAGAAGAGAATCTTGGGAAGAAAGTTGATATAAAGAGAACTAGAGAAGACAAGAGGAACAGTATCTATACAGAAAGAGGTTGAGATACATATGTACGAGGATCGTACCAGACTCGAAAGAAAGAAGAGAATCAGATGATGTACCGGTATCCAGAATGAGCATCGCCAAGCTCCTTTCGAGCCTGCTCCTCAGACTCGTAGACCTTCCTTCTTCCTTTAACGGTCGAAGACAACCCAGACGAGTATGCGGAAACTGTTTGGCCTTGGATATGTTCATCTCGCTATATATCAAGCCGGTGTAATAAAATCAGCAGAGAAGCGGTCACGAAAGTAGAGAAAGTCAATCAAAACGAACCTCTCCTCGATCTCTTTTTTTATTTTCCCTCGAGAGGAAGAGCATATAAAGTATTGAGCCTGTTATGAATGAAAAATGAGTTAGTGACAGTCGTACGACCTCAGGGCTAGAGTCAATCTTTGCAGCTAAATAAACGTCAGATATATATGATCATACAGATGAAGCCAAGACCAATGTAGCATAGAACGACTCCATGACCAATTTCGTACCACGGCAGATCCTTGGCTCGATAAATGTTGGATGACACGGCTCCCTGGATAGATCAGGAACGAAGATTATCAACCATGTTAGATCCAATTGATTGCGCACCTCGAAACAACGGCATGATTGAGCGTACATTGAGATTACCAAATCCGATGACCAAGCCCATTGTAAATGATCGCTTGTAAGTGCCCTCGGTGTTGTTACTAACCCACGCGATAGTGTTAGCTACAGTTGAGTCAAGAAGATCGGGACATCAGATTCCGCGCAAAGCAAACATGAGCGGGATGGCGCATCGAATTTATATGAAAATAGCATACGGATTAAGGGATAAATCCCAGCGGCGGCCTATAAAGCAAGGGCATATCAATCCACCAGAGGTTCGATAAGCCAGAACCATCATGATTATATCACAGATGGAAGAGATACACACCAGGTAAATTGCGAAATAGCTTAACGCCGGCTTTCTACTGAGAATCAAGATAACTTTGATGCAAAAGCATTTTCACGTCAATTTTCAGGCATTAATATGAAGAACTGGAAAGCAGCGTACTATATCCGGTCATGCCAGCGCTTAAGCATGCTAAATTGTAGATTCCCCTCTTCTTGGTTCGATCAGCCGACTAGACATGCCCAGGATCTGTCAGTGCATCAACTTTGAAACAAGAAAATGGAGACAACTGCTTACAAATCCGACGGCAACGGTTAATATACAAGCGAACACATAAACTGGAACACTATCCATAGAAGACACGGAAGATATTTCAAAATCAGAATGGTCAACTTCTGTTCAACAGAGGGACTTGCCATATATGAAGACCGAAGACCACAGAAACACGTACGAAATCAAGTTGGCCTTAACGGCTGTATAGCCGAGCTCCTTAATGATACTTGGAGTGAACAGAGAGAATGCATAAAGTGGGCCGTCCACTCCAGCATATATGATCATTCCAAAGTATGTCTTCCAATCGCTCAAAGAAGCGAGGATGGAATTCCAGTGAAACTTTTCTCCTCCGGCCGAGACGATGTCTCCGGTTTGAAGCCGTCGGATCACGAAAGCACCTAAAAGGGGGAGACCAAAGGTAAATAAATGAAACAAGATTGTTTGAGACTATTGGTCTATAACTTACGCTCAGCAGGTTTTAAGAATGTAGCGGTATCCTTCAATCATGCAAAGTCCAGATCGAAGGATAATCAGCCTTTCCCGCATATGTTTTAAACAGAATGTTGCGCTCTATGATGCTCACAGGGAAATTCTGAATCAAGAACGGACTGATTAGAGCGGCGACCACAGTGATGATTCCCTCCAAAATAAAGACTTTACACGTTTGCACAAAAGCGCGCCGCCTCAAAGTCAGTATCGATCGCGAAACTTAGTGACATGAATAAGTGACTGACTCCATGACCAAGCGGCCTTTCCACCTACTCCATCCATGTTCGAGATAGCAGCTGCAAGAAGACCTGTTTGAATATCATCGAGAAACGGATAACGCGTCAGCCTCATTGCCTTCTTTGATTGTGGATATCGTTTCAAGAGATCGAACTAACCCCCCATTGCTCCACTGACAGTAGCAGCCGAAAAGAAAATCGAGGCTCGAAGACCAAACTCGTTTCGCTTGTACCTAGAAAATATTTTTTTCACAAAAGAAGTGTGAGCTAGAGGTTGTCTCCGTGGAGAATGACTGACTTGGTCGATCAAACACCTACCAGCACGACAAATAGTAGTTTACTCCAGGAAAGAGACCTGTTTTCGCATTATGAAGAAAGTTTTCTCAACTTTTGTTTCACTATTTTACATGATCGCCCATAAATATAATGACGGACCGGCTTCGAAGAGTCCGAGTAATGTTCGGACCACCATCAATTGTTGAAAGTTTTTCACTAATCCTTGAGCAATCATGGCGACCCCCCTTTGAAGATGTGGAATGAAATTCATCAGAATAACTGAAATCATATGTTGTAGGAAGACATGATAGACTGGCGGCGCACTGACCATAAGACCATAATGCTCGTCAACCAGATCCTCGGACTAAGCTTCTTCAGTAAAACGTTTGATGGAGGCTCGAACAGAGCGTAGGGAACTGCGGAAGGTAAGAAATGGATAAGGAAAAGCTCCGGCTAAGTCTGATGACCACCCAAGATTCCCATGCAGTTATGAGTTGCGAGATCCATTTGAGAAAACCAGGTCAACTGACTGAAAAAGATAGTCAAACAGAGTAGATACTGCTGGTCTGTCAACTTGAGGTCTGTGGCCATATGAAATGTTTTGGCGTTCCCGATTGCTGTCCGATCAAGGAAGGAAAGCTGGAAGGACGGGAGAGATCAGCAAACAGTTCTTGCAAAATATCGCGTTTGTCCAAAGACTTGCCAGATATAGAACACTGAGCCAGGGAAGCAACACCCAGTCTATCTTTCGCATAAGCTGATGGGATCCTCGACAAAAGTTATTGATGATGATCAGTTCTTTCCGACCCGGATGAAGAGCGTGAGCTTGGAGAATGTGCGAAACGCACATACACACCTTCTTTTCATCAATGTCATCGATTCCTGGAAACTCATCGAGCGGAGACGTTCCTGGAATGGAATTCTCAATATGACTGGTCTCCACCTTTGGATCATTATATTTCTCGTCCATTTTTCTTCGACCAGCCTGATAATAGGTATGATGGATATGAGTTAGGGTAACTAGAATGGGCTGTTTATCCTCTTTCTAACTGGCTAGGTTCAAAAAGAGACAGAACCAACGAAAGGCGAAAAACGAAAGACGGAAGACGGTTGTAGCCGGATAAGCATATATGCTTTTATATATCCGTTATTTGAAGCATCAAGTTCAGAGGTGGCACATCAGACATCTTCGGATGCGATAAACCCGAGTCAGCCATGCACTAGGAGAACAGAGAGAGAACTTTAGTCCAGATAAATCGTTTCGTTCCCGTTTATTTAGCCGTTCGAATGAGTGACCTGACCAGTGTATCTGCAATGGCGGGTATAGCTGAACTTTCAGATTGATCACCTATACAGCATTTCATTGTTTCCTCTGGTAGCCATCGACTGATGTCTCCGAGAAAGATATCTTTCAAAAGAGTCTCTAGGGAATGATTGACTGTCGATCATGGTAGATCATCTGTTTGATACACGTGAGATATCCTCCAGAGTTCTCTGATCGGAAGGAAGAGGTCACCTGGATCACAGAATGACGTTTTTTTCTAATCAAGTCAATAGAAAATAGTCCGAATAATTAATTATCAAATAACCGGTTTAAAAAAACTTGAGTCGCTTCGAAAGATTTGGGTGTATGGTCACAAAGTCGTCGATGAGATTAGATGTTTTCTGTTCTCATAGAAACCCATACATGAATGATTCTGTTGGGATCTTGAAAGTATTGCGCTTGAAAGTAGTAAGTTCCTCGGGTAAATGTCCTTCTTATTCCAGAATCACAAGTCGTCAGACCTTTCTTCTGGTATTCTCCTGTTCATCTTGTATTTTATCATAAAAATGTTCTCGATATACTTTAAAAAACATTGTATTTGCTAACTTTCCAATTGACCCACAGATTTCTCTCCCTCGCTACCGCTCTCGCTCCCACCCATGGCTTCTGCTTCCCTAGCCGCCTTTTTCTCTGCGTCCTTCTTCGCTTTGGCTTCTTTCCTAAGCTTTTTCGCCACCGAGGCCTGTAGCATATCTTCTCTTCGCTTGCCTACGGAAAGGATCTTGTCTGACCCTGGAGGAGGATAGGCCGCTTCAAGAATAGAGTTCCAAATAGACATCGATCCTTCGCCTTCTGGTTGAAAATGCGCCAATTGAGAGGCAGAGCAGCGTGAGAGAACATAATTGGCAGTCATGTCCTTCTGAGGATTCATATGATGGTCGATAAACGAACAAGTTAGTTCCTCTCTTGTTTCCAGTGGTTGGAAAAAGAAGATATACAGATTAGGTCAAGTTGGACGCACCGAAGAGGGCTTTCCAATCCCGACCCGAACCTGGTAAGCGTCTTTATCGTGCTTGCCCAATATGTTCAAACAGCTCTTCATTCCTTTCTGTCCACCACATGAACCTCCTTTTCTGATCTGGATCTTTCCTTCCTCCGCATCAAGGTGATCATATAGAAAGAAGTAAATTGTGGACCTATTGATAGGATTTTGTCTGAGAAACGGCTGAAGAGATTGACCTGCGAGATTCATCGGTGGGACTACAAATAGTGCGCCAAGCAACAAAACACCGTCATAATAGAAGAGTGTGATGAGCAGCAGATGTTGAATTTATATCAAAGACGTGAAACCTTGTGGGCGTACTGTTTTTGATTAGCGTCAATTTGACCGAGTCAAAGCGTCCAGAAGCAGCATCCACATAGTCTGGCAGAGGGAAGTCTCCTTGTGCTACCATACTTTTCAAACTAGACGATTTTTTCCAAATCCCAAGTCCTAGACGATCAAGGAATGAGTCGACAATCACATGTCCTAGACTTTAGATGTATCGTAAAAAAACATAATCGAATGAGTTGAGCAAGATCAAAACAAAAAAGGTGAGAAAGAGGTTGTACAGACGAATGTCGAGTTCTCGGATGCGTCAAGTTTCCCAAGCCAAAGCAAACGATATGGTTGATGTGAGTCGTCGGTCGAACAGGAGGCAGAGGCGGAGTATGTAACGGTATGGCAGAACGAGATGTCTGGGATAAGCTAAGAGTACGACTAGCCATCATGACAAACTCTTTGTACGAGTTCTCGAACGATCTTCTATGAGGTGTATGGGGTAGTTTCCTCTACGAATGTGTTCACCACAATGTATGAGCCGTTGGAAATGATGAGAAGCTTACGTCAGAGGTCTCATTCTAATATAATTCAAATATACATAGCTAGTGTTATGTTAAGATCAATACAACCCTAACCATTTCAGAATGTGCCCTTTATCAATTTGGTCAACTAACCTTCTCAATTGTTGACCTCAGCATACATCGACTTACACTAGAAGGGTTTCGTTGATTCCTTAACTTTTAAACCATTTCCATACTTGAAAAAATCGTTGCCAGGATGACATCAGTGGTCTCTGGCGCTCGAACAATCAGCCCAGATCCATCTTTACCGTACGTCTTTCGCGTGCTCAACGCCTACGCCCTTTCCTCTTAATCTTCTCATGATGATAAACCCAAAAGCGATTTATAACATTGGCATACTCAAAATAGGTCACTTCCTGCACTTCCAGCCGAATTCATCACCTTTTTAAAATCAAACGGACTTCCTGCTTCGACTTATACATCTCTCCTCACATATGCCCTCGCGCATCGTCCGACGCCTAGCTCAAAGCCTTCTCTTCCATCACGGTTCATCCACCCAACATTCCATCCGATCCATTCCCGTCCTTCACCTTCCGAAATATCAACCGCGCTCGAGATTCCACCGGAAGACTTGACGCCCATCAGTTGGCTACCTAGCCCTCAGCTTGAATTCTATAGATTACCCGGCTCGGTCAGGATGGCACCTTGTGAGCTGTACAAACAAGGTCGTATCCAAGCGCTTGATGCCGGTTCGGCCGTCGCGGTCCACGCGCTCTCTCTTGAACCAGACGACCATGTGCTAGACCTGTGTTGTGCGCCTGGTGGGAAACTTTCGTTATGTGCAGAGATTGTCAGAACAGGCCGAGGAACAGTTACAGGAGTAGACGTGTCGGTACCCCGGTTAGGGATCACAAAGAGCGTGCTTGGCAAACTAGGAAATGGATCAAAAACGAGATTATTTCTTGCGGATGGGAGAGCTTTCGACATAGGGGTCGAACGAGGAAATGTACATTGGAGAGGCAAGGCATTCGGATTAGGAGTGGATGAAGAGAGGGCGAGAGACGAGAAAGAGAACAAGATATGGGCTGAGTGGAAACGAGGATCAGTTTGGGATGAGGGCAAGGTAGAGGTCAGGACGAAGGGTTTTTTGATTCCTCAGACTTTTAAGAAAGGACGGATTGAAGTTGGTCAGGTCGATATGCCATTATTTGTCCCATATGATAAGGTGTTGGTCGATGCAGAATGCAAGTTCCTCTCTTTTCTCTTTGCCAAGTTGCGGCCAAATTTTTCTCATATTGTATCTTCTTCCTTCTTCCATCATGGTTGTTCTCTAGGCACGCATGATGGGTCGATAGCGCACATCTTGAAATACGTCACTATCGAACCCTCATCTCCGTCTTCTCCTACTGGCCAGCCTGTATTTGCCTTCCCCCCTGCTCTTCTAGCCTCTCTATCCACTGCGTCCCCTTCATCAACCCTTCCCGATCTTCAACTGAACCTTCTTCGAAACGGATTCCGGCTGCTTAAACCCGATGGCGTTCTCGTGTATTCGACATGTTCTCTTTCGATCAATCAAGGCGAGGTCATAGTTCAGCGGTTTCTGGATGAAGTCAACAAGGAAGGGGAATGCGTGAAGGCACAGTTAGAGGCTGTACCGGGTAGGGAAGAGATGCCTTGCGAAGATCCAGATACCAAGTGGTTGGACGGGAAAGCACTTAGATTTTCGGGGAAATTAGTCGAAGGAAAGGAGAAGGACTGGTTGAGCGGTTTGTTTGTTTGTCGAATACGAAGGATGTGTTGAGACAACTCAAAGGAAAATCATAAAGTAGTGTGCTTTGACCAGTCTTTCGACATGAACTATCAAGACAATGAGTAACGGAACAACAAAAAAACAAAAATGTGACAGGTAGTTGACGAGAAAATTGGGGTATATATATCGGGTATATGTGTTACACAAGACTAGAGATATGCACTTCACCAAGATACGATCATGGACCGAGGAGTGCCATGTCTTCTGCTACCTGTTGGGCTTGCGCTGTACGAGAAAGTTGATTCTATGACCAGATTTTTGAAGGACAGATTAGTCAACTTTCGACAAATGACCAATTTATTCGAGAATAGAAAATTATGCAAGGAACATACAGGCAAGTTCTATGGGTTTCATAGGGACGGAAGGGTAAGCATGCCAATCCAAAATTGTTCATTGAGGAAAGCGAAAATCCTTGAGCAAAAACAGAACGAAGGGGAACTGACCTTATTGATGGATGAGAGAGTTTGTAATGTGGAATCAAGTGTTTGAATTATTTCTTCCTTGTTGGGAATCAAATCTACGGCAGATTGAGAGACAATAACCCAATCAATATTGTCGCTCGCTTTCCTCACTCAAAACCTAGAAGAAATGTTACACAGTATTCGCAAACTCACCTTTGTTTTCTTCAACCCCATCCATATTCTCATGTTCATCTAGAGGAACCCACTCCCCTGAAATCTGTCGTCGCACTAAATCATCCATTAACGCCCGGATGGCTTTTGGTGTTTTTGCCCGTCGTTCAGCGACTTGAACCTGTATGAGCTCTTTCTCGGCCGCGAGAGATCGAATCTTTCTGTCAAGCGACTCGTCGAAAGGTTCCGTATCTGTGTTTTCCATTGTGTTAGTCCTCGATGTTCATGACGACTAGTTGGTAACCAAAAGGGCTAAACGAAGAGAAAGGAGAACATACTTTCTGGACTCTCCAAGTATTCTTCATAAGGCATTCCGTTCAAACGCAGATTAGGAATCGCGTTCTGTACCAACTGATCTTTCCACTTAAAAACATGACCATGAATTTGACGAGAATACATTATACAACAGTTTGATTAGCTAAAAAAACAAACAAACATTCATTCTGATACTACTCTCATTAGATCATCGTAGCACGATCCAAACAGACAAACCTGCATCGTTCTCTCGGTCACATATGCCTTTAACCCCGGATCGAGCTCGCCTGAGGCGAATTTGGACTCGATCGTCTGCAACAGAGCTTGAGTGATAGTATCTTGTATCTTCTGCCAATCTTGTTCCGAATCAAGAGGTATCCGAGGATGTGTGTCTGTAAAGTCTGCCATGTAAGCTAACCAATGCGAGTTGATGACTGTTAGTGAGTGTATGAGCAAGCAAGGTCGAACGCGTCAAGACATTAGAAAACGACGCGTTTCTTTCATTTACTGCAGTTAGTCTCGATTTCCTTCTGTCTTTTCCTGTCAACTCCCATTTGTCGATTACCTTACATTCTTTGTCTCTACTTGCTGAATGATTCTGATAACTAATCACTTATAGAACCAGTAGTTCTCACGTAAGATCTCTCATGAACTATGGAAGAATCTCCGCTTAGCAATCTTTTAAAGGCTAGACAACAAGCTGCTGCCGATCACGTCGTTGTTTTGGAAGGGGTTATAGAGACGTGGGAATCGGAGTATGCCGGTGTGTTTAACTTTCTTGTGACCTGGCCATGGAAGGACAAACAACTGATTTATATAATGTTTCCTGTTTCTTTCGTAATGTCGATCATGACCTGCTTGATTCCATTGTCTCATGACAGCCATAAAGCAAAAGGTACGTTCAACCTTGGTCAAGCGCATCTATTTCTTTCTTGGCCAAATGACGAGAATTCAGAGGTATCTGATGTTCCGATCGATGACACACAGCTAAGATTGAAAGAAGACGAGCTTCAGAGATGCATTGTTCAGGCAACCGGGATTCAAGCTCAATTTGAAACCGAAACCAGGCTTCGTACGAAACTTCAGAAGAGATTGACAGAATCTTCCCGTCATGTGGATGCCTTGTTGGAGTTGGCCGGCGAGAAGGATCAATGGCGAGAGAGGGAGGCATCGATGGTGAAAAAGATTGAAGTCTTGGAAAGCAAGATCAGGGCATTGAAAAACAAAGTTTGGAACTTTGAACCAGAAAGAAACGAACTGAATGATCAGTCAAACATTTTCGGACGTCAGGCGTGAGTTTCTCCCTTTTTTTTTTTGTACCTATGAGGATGTGGCCAAAAAGTCATACTCTTCTGGTAAATAAATTGACTGTGCGCATAAATGCTCATATCACCCTCTTGTTTCTCTTCCGAATATGAAATTAGCCCTGACCGGTCTGACCCTTCAACATCTATCTCCTTTGCTAAAGCTTCTCCATCATCTCCTTCGTCGAATGCCTTGTTGCCTAATGCCGCCTCTCCACGATATGTCTCCCTTTGGGAATCCTACTGCTCTCTTCAGACACAGCACGAACAACTTCAAGAAAAGTATCGATCAAGGAAAAAAGAATGGACGAACTTTGCGAAAACGTATATTCAAGATCTTACAGAGTTTCGAGCTGCAAAGAGATCTAGAGATAGGAGACACCTGGAGAAGAAGGAGGGCGCCGATGCGAAGGGTCGAGGAAGAGAAATAGCGATGGCGCAAGCAAATAATGCAGAACCTTTAGATCGTCTGATTATAGGCGAGACGACAGGTCGAAACTCTCTTCTGAGCAAGCCCAGCAATGCAACAAATACATCAAGTTCTCTCAAGGTTGCTTCCCCACCATTCTCCATGCTGCACCATTCTCCTTTGCCGTCGACATCGTCGGCAGCCGTTGCACAGAACGCTGTGCCGACAACATTAGTAAAAAGGGAGCCATCAGACAAGTTTCCATCTTTGCCCAGAAAATTATTGCTGCCAAATATGTCTTCAAACTCACCAACCGGACCCTCAAGTATCACGAAAAATCATGTCTCGCCCTCAAATTTTTTTCCTAGAGCACAAGACCTCATGTCTGATCTGCATTCAATTGAGGATATCAACCAGAGGCCGGATGTCATTACCACTTCGTCGAGAGAATCGGGATTTACACCAACGACACTCGTCGGAACATCAGAGAAAACCGACCCTTCCTCATCAGCAAGCGCAACAAAATGGTTGGGAAAGCCTACACTTCAGCCTGTTCTTCATGAACAGAACGCTCGGTCTTCAGGTTTGATTGGTTCTGGAAAAGGAGCTTTTCAGGTAAAAAGATCATCTTCTTTTACCGAACAGATGGTTCCGGTTGCTACCCTTCCAGATCGGACCGGTGATTCAGGTAAACAGAATCAGAAAAGGAGATCATCAGTTCAACTAGAGCGCAAAGAACTTAAGGTCACGATCAAAAGAGAATTGGACGCAAACAGTTTGTCTGAAGTTTGTTTGCAGTCACCTGAGGTGGATGTGCCCAATCCTCATATATCTCGAACAGTCGACTCTTCATCAGAATTGGGAGAAAAGGTTTCTACGAGGACAAGATCTGAACTTGTTGAAGAAACTCCCCGATCGCCGTCCGGCTTTCGACAACCTGATGATTTGGGTAGCGATCAGGTTGTGACGTTAAAGAAGAGTCGTCCGATAGATCCCACGGCTGGGATGACACCCGAAGAAAAGAAAATCTTCCTAAAATCGTTGAGAAATAAAAATCCAAAGGAAGTGACTGCTCTTTTCTCTGGTTTCAAAGGCAAAGGAAGGTATGCCATACCCGAATCTTCTGTGTTAGTCACGTTCTTCGTCCTTTTGCCCTTCAATCCAAAGAAATACACTGAGCCTAATCAATTCCCTCCGGCATCCAGTACACCGTCCAAAACTATCAATGAGGAATTCCAGATAAACAAAGACAACAATCAAGGCGTTGACTATGGTTTGTCTCTTCATCAAAGTTTTATCAAGATAACAGTTTTCAATAATATATATGCGCATTCGCTTACGACATTGATATACATACAGCTTTCAATAGAGTCGTACGTAAACGAGACGAACGTAAAAAACTCCACGCGACAGATTGTGAATGCTGTTCCGGCGTATGTGTTTCTTGTTTAACCATACCCGTTCATTTTTATGGAAAAACCAAGCTGAAACTCCATTTTCATCCTTCTTCTTTACTTCAAATTTAGTACTACGAAGCAGTAGGCGCTCTCCCACCCGGTCCTCAAGGCCCTCGATGGAGAAGTCCCGCTCCGATGACCAATCCTGAAGAACTTGAGGAATGTTCAGATAGCACCAGACCTATTAGACGAGAAGAGAATCCAGAAGAGAGAGCTGAGAGATTGAAAAGAGATTCTGTGCAGATGAGAAAGCAACAGAACTCAAGACACCGGGCTGATTGGGAAGAACCGCCTACACCACCAGGTTATTGGTACGTTTCAGCTCAAGATTTCCATCTCATTTGATTACATTGTAGGGGTCACCAGTTAATTCTTCGAAACTGGTTCATCGTAGGAATATTGGTTTCCCAAGCTCTCCAGAAATTGCCGCGCAGAATCAAGAAGCTGAGCGGATGGCTCAGGCGAAACGTGCGCGCATAGAAGAGGAAGCCTTGTGAGTCTCTGTGCGCTCATTCATCAAATATAAAGAACCTAATCATGTCTATTTGGGTATGTCTTCAGGAGGGCCGATGGTCGTTATCAGAGGCGATGATAGATTTGCTTCAGCTTGGTTCAACTTGAGTTGGATGGCAACTGTAATCTACGGGTCTGCAATCATGGGTCTTAATTTCGCATACATCCAAGCTAAGGCTTCTAAGATTTTATTCTGGAAATGACCATTCGATCAACGAAATGGTATTCCGCTTCCTTCAGGCTGCTGCATAGGAACCAGCTGAGTCCAAAACATCTCGGATGACAAGCTATAAACAGAACAAGAGATAGAAATGAGATTCTCTTCATAACAAAACAATATCAAAGAATGAAGCGCTTACTCAAGATCCGACAACTGCGAGAGATAAGCTAATTCTTCCATCCCAAAGTTGACTTCCGATCCATTCGTACTTCCGTTCCCTTCTTCACCAGTATGAGTGAAAATCCAGGCTGTTTCTCTCGCTTCCGACTCGAAAGTCATTCCAGAGGCAGACATCCCAGGAGTTGCAGATAGCGATTGAGCGTGTTTTTCTGTCGAAATCGATGGATCGGCTAGATGAGTTGATGGCGCGATCGACGAGTCGAGAACCAGAGAGGAGCTTCCGTCTATCCCGGAATTGACGATGGGTGGAGATCGGTTACTTCTCCCAGCAGAGCGGAATCGATCGGGTAGCTCCGTAAAAAGAGGGGTGACGGTTCCTGTCTGAATGATACAGATGCACACGAGCGATCGTTCATGGATAAACACATCATTACAAGTGATCCATTTCCGCTCAGTTGCTAGAAAAGAAGATGACACTTACGTGAGCTACCCAAGATTCATCAGAAAAAGACTGTCGAAGTTTTTTCGCTACAGTTCGAAGTAGAAGAGCATGTCTAAGTTGAGAAAACGTCCCAATCGAATAAATGAATCAGCCAATGCGAAAGAGAATTGAGGGTCGAGAAATTCGGATAAAGATTAACCTTATTCCCAGATGAGCTTTGTCAGGACTGGAGTTTGCTAGACAAAAAATGACCTTCTGTATGAGCTCGAGGATGTTTCTCGTATCCGAACGAACAATCTGATGTAGAAAATGAAGGTAAAGAAGATGTTGGTCAACATACCACCTGATTCTCCAGTTTGCTCAAAGAAGAGCAGTTGTGTTTAATAATGTCATACGGAGTGATTGCTTACAGCATTGGAGTATATTGCCTTGAGCAAGAACACGCTCGCATAGGTAAACCATAAGAAAAACCTTGCAGGCAAAAAAGGAAGAGCTCCTCCTGGGTGAAGCTGATCCCTCTCATCGTGCTCACATCAGTTGATTGTTGTTGAAAGCTATTGAAGAGCATATCAACAAATAGATAGAAAACTCACGCGCTCGGTACACAACATCAAAAGTTGTCTAGCAGCATCGATAGACTCCATGATAAATCTCGAGTCGGGACTCGCTAATGGTCCTCGAGGAAAGATATTACCGTCCGGTCCAAAATGAACTGACCCTCCTTTAGAAACAGCTCGTTGGACATGCGCTAAATAGAACTTATTTAATCAGCTTGGATGTTGATAGCTCGCGAAGACTGAGAAACTGTACCTTGGAAGGCAAATACATAGATATATAGCCGAATGTAATGGAACGTGCACCACACAATCTCATCGCAAGCTTAATGATATTTGTGAATCAACGAAAAGAAGCAGACATATCAGCATTGTTGCTGAATCTTGTAATCGAAAATAGAGACTCACGAAAGGTGCTAAACTTGACGTGTAACCAGACGCTGTGGAAAGCATTAATCGATCGAGAGAACTACAGGCTCAGACAAAATTAGCTCAACGCATGGTTTTAGATGGGGGTACAATTGCAAATATCAACTCACCTCATCAAGGTACTTGTAGCTAAAAAAACAGATAGAAAATTATCAGGCAAGCTCGTCACCAACTCCTGTAATGCAACTGTGATCAGACTTACTATTCACCAGCTCTAGCCAACGAGGTTGTTCGGTCATGTGACGGACTACGAAGTGAAGCCAAGGAACAGACCACAATGGTCAGTATATCCATTCGCATACAGAGAAATAACAAGAACAAGGCAAGAAATGCACTAGAGAACATCATGTGCTGCCGTCATTGTCTGCGTCAGCTCTACTAAGGCCTGAACAACACTTGCGAAATCATCCTGTTCATTAGGGATTGGTTGAAGAGATGGAAAGTTGATCGAGGCTATATTTTCGGTGAACTGCAGGACAATCGTAAAACATCACCCATTAGTGCATAATTTAAGTGAAATGGACGATCGATTGAATACCGGATATGAGTCAGAAGACATACGCAAAGACCAGGTCCACGAGACCAAAACGCTTTTCCTATTCGAAGAGAAATATGTCTGTCGAATATATAACAATCTGTTATCAAACCATGTTCATTTGAGCATATCAGAGTTTAACAGAACGAAAGATGCCTTTTGACACGAATGCATAATACAGAAAATAACGAAGAAACGCACACGTCCATGCCAGTCTATCTCTCTCTAAACCAGGAGTTGAAGTTTCGGTAGCTTGGATGTTCAACGTTTTCTGTCATGACATATGATTAGAGGGAAGTACGGGGTTTGTGATAAGATAGCTTTCAGAATCGTCTTCGACTTTTTGAAGACATGATACCAACCTGATCCAAGCCTAAGAGGTACCCCGTTCTATCGTACAACAATCAAGAAAACGCTCAGGGCTGGTAAGTATGGGACACCAGTGTTCACAATCCCTAGTATGATGGACACTAACCTGACGGCATGCCCGACTAGATACCAACTTTGAGCTGATGATCTCCAAAGAAATCAGTCTATGTCTTCCAGGAACTCATTATCTTGAACCACTTTGAGAAGAAAGAATCGTTCAGGTAATTTGGACAGACGAATGAACGAACTGGATTCATCCCACTGTTTTGAGCCTAGGTCGTCCTTTCCGTTTTTTGGTCTTGGCACGTTCTCCGAAAGAAGAAGCATACCTTTACACAAGTGTAGATTCGAAAGAAATTCAATACCAACCCGCGATGAATCTAGCCTCGGCGCGCGATGCAATCTCATTCAAAATCTCAGTAAGAGACGGGAAAACTGACTTTCGACAAATCCGACACAAGCATCCCGGCCGTAGATGACGGTATCCACGATGTATTCCTATAACAACTCCTAGACATTAATTAATTCTACAACATGTATGAAATGCTGTCAGATAGTTCGATTTGAAGATGACCCACAGATATGACCTCCCACACGAGTCTGTGAATCTCTGGACGGATAGTGTCGTACCTGGAAGCTATACAAACCACCGTCGCAAGTAGTTGCTTCTCTTCTCTTGCAAAAACTTGAAGTTGAGCGCTTGTCTTTGGTATCTTTGAAGAGGGCACCATCGGCTTTGGGTTTACAATTTATATATGTTGAGTCATATTGGGCGTTAGCATCAATTTACTGAATTTTCGTGCATCGAAAAGCGACTTACAAAGATCTGATGATGTCTACTGAAGAATTGATCTACATAGACTTTGATAGACTCCCAATCCAAGCATCCTCTCTTGATTAGATCACAAACGTCTTCGTCGTCCGCCAAGTTTTCTTCATCTCTCAATCCTTCCGACTGTTCATTCCGTTCATTCTTTGCTGGTCTAGTGCTTCCACCTCCTTTTCCCAATTCCAAATTAGCGGTATCAGTCATCCCTTTTCTTCCTCTGCCCTCTGACATATTGCTAGGGTCAGATTGCGAAGAAGCAGGCTTTCCAGTTGCTGTTCTAGCAAGTAAACTCAAAGCGTCGACCTCATTGGCCATTCCTCCAGTGATGAAGTTCTCCTGATCTGTCCGTATTTCAACATTGGCACTACCATCAGTTTGCATGTCGATTGAAGAAGACGGTACCGAACGTGTACGATTGTGATCAACATTCACTTGTAGCGACGGTTGAGAGGGGGAGAATATGGACGTAAACATTGGGCGTGACGATTGTGGATATGACGGCTGAGGCGATGGTAAGCTCGACATATCTGGCCGATCCGAAGGAGGTCTGGAGTAGACGGAAGATGAAGGGGACGTCTGAGTAGTATCTGCATTGGAAATTCGAGTGTACGATGCTTGGTGTGACGGAACATGAGGTGCATAAATCGCGTCCATGACTGGATTCGGAGTAAGTGTGTTATGCGTTTCGGTCGCAGAAGATTGGATGACTGGGTGAATTCGTCCGTCAAGTTGGTTCCTCGATATTTCGTGTGGACTCATCAAAGGAAGCTGGGCTTCGAAACCGGGTCGGAAGTTGATCGATGACGATGGAGACCTCAGAGATGGATAACCAAATTCATTTGAAGGTGGGTGAGCAGGGAATGAGGGAGATTGAGACTTCGTGGAGAGAGCAGAAGTAGATGGAAGTGTAGCATTTTTGGAAGGTGATCTGGAATGTTCTGGTCTGTTGAACGAATCCGATGAGGAGAATGACAGACGTCTTTGTCTTTTAGTTGATGGTAGTTCTTTGGCTAACGAAAGACTCATCCGTGGAAGATGAGATCTTGAGATCAATTCGGATAGTTCGGTAGGTTTTTTTGGGGACGATGGCTGATTGAAACTCATAGATTTCGCCCTGGCTTTGGTTGCTAGATTTCCACCTCTCCGGGATGGAAGAAATGTACATTCTTTCTTCAAGAGCTCGGACCCAAGTGAATCAAAAAAGACGAAAACTTCGAGGTCAGTGCACAATACGATGTGGATAATGTCAGACAACTGCGTGCTGTTGAGATTGACAGATGAGAGATTCGTTGATGAAAGGAAGTAAACATACGGATTCTCTTTTGCATCGAGCACAAGGAGGATCTTTCGGATAGTCGACATCACCCAAATCACATTTAGCCTTTCGAGTCTACGAAGTTGAAACAAAACATACAATTCAGCTTCCCTAGCAAAATTTGAAGAAACGCGACAGAAAGAAATAACAAACCCTGCAATTTGTACATGCACGGTAAGCTCTTTTAGCTTTATCCCTCTCGGCCTATTCAATAGACATTACAATCAGCTCTCATGAGGAAGTTTGAAACGTCGTGGAACAGAAGAAAGCAATGCTTAATGGATGGCTATTAACCTGAGTTTCGAGGTATGATGGCCTATCAGGATCTGAGTGGCTGGCGGCAGCCATATAGAGGCTACTTTCTTGACCAGGAAGATTATCCATCAAAAACCTTTGAAGATAGACGTTTTGGAAAAGGATGGACGTATATGGTTTTAGTTTAGTTAGGAACTTAAATCCAGCAAACGGGGTAGATATTTCGATAGTAAAACAGAAGATAATCAGAACATAAACAAAAATCAAACGTATGCAAAGCCTTTCGGGTCCAGTCTGACGAGAGAAGGCAAGGTAAGAACGACTTTGAACGAACGATTGTTCTTCTTTTCCTTTCCTTTTAGCTCTTTTCTCTAGTTGGCTCCTGAACTACTACAATCTATCCTGTGATAAGGATGATTGAGTACGACTTAACTAATTTATGGATGTGTATTTCTGTGACGTATGGTCGAACCTTTGAGTGTTGATGGAGAAGTAAGTGTTTCTTCGTTGGTGCACTTGACCTTCTCCCGTCCTGCTTGGAGGAATCGGTAGACCGGGCCGGTGAAGCGATATTGAGGTGTACGTAAGCAGTCACATCACGTGTCAGTACTGCTATATATATTTGAATAACTTAAACAAACCATAAATTGCTACCTTTTTCGAATGCACCTCGCCAGAAAAATCTCCTCTGGTTTTGATCGACCTTTGAACAAGACACACTACATTTGAACTATCATACCTAGACATCCCCGAGCAATATGGACGCTAGACCATTGTCCAAGCCAGGGTTCAAGACGAGGTAAGAATTCGTTTGGATAGGCTTGTTCAACTTTGTAATCTTCAAGCGCCGATGATTCGTGCTGAATAACTCTTGTATTTTCTTTAAACCAACGTCTTCCTCTTTAGCTACCGATCAAGTCGGCTCATATCCCCTTTGCATACTCAGGGTCCTGTCCTGTTGACAGCCGATGGTCTTCAGATGATCAGCACGACAGGAGAGGATATTCTTCTTACCGAGATTGAGTCCGGGCAGAAGCTTGCTCGAGTTCAGGGTGTTCGTCTCTACTTTTCTCGTCTCTATCCGACTCGTTTCTGACAAACATGGCTTTGAATTGCTCAACCCTTGACTGGAATTATCAGGACACCACGGACATCACTTCAATGTCCCTTTCCCAGACTGGAATTCTCGCCGTCTTCACTCGGTCTCTTACCCTTCGCCTATATGATTTAAAGCAACCATTCACTTCGCCGCCTGCTCACCTTCCTCACCTTCCTCCCTCCCTCCCGCTCCTTCGACAAACCGCTCGGTCTCATCCTTCTCCTATTCTTGTATCTGTCATGGACCCGACCTCTACTCTTCTTGCTTCTGGTTCTGCCGATGGAATTGTCAAGGTCTGGGATCTTGCTGGTGGATACGTCACCCATCTCTTCCGCTCTCACGGTGGACCGGTGTCTGCGCTCGCTTTCAACATCCCTCGGTCCGGGCCGGCAAAGGGTAAACGAATGGAACTCATCACAGGTTGTGGAGACACCAAAGTCAGAGTGTTCGATTTGAACGAGTCTTCTTCCAATGGAGGCAGGCCGAGAGCCGTGCTAGATGGTCATGTAAGCGTCGTTCGTGGACTTGGCGTCAGCCCGGACGGTCGATGGCTGGTCAGTGGTGGACGAGACAAGGTTGTCCTCGTCTGGGACTTGTGGGGTGGCGCGGATGATGGTTGGGAGCGTCTCTTTATGAAGGGATCTGCTGCGAAGAAAGGAAAAGGAAAGGCCCTAGATGTCCAATTGGTCAGGACGATTACTGTTTTGGAATCCATAGAGTCTGTCGGAGTCATCTCGGAGGATACGAATGTCAAAGGATTGAACGGACCAGTCGGCGACAAGTTAATCTGCTGGACTGCAGGTGAAAAGGGTGTTATCAAACTTTGGGACGCACAGATGGGGACGGAAGTTGGGGTTTTGAAGGGCGCAGAGGGAGTTGATTTATTAGATGGTTCGATCGAGGTTGAAGAGGGTGAGCAGCGAGGCATCGTTGACGTGCTGTGAGTTAACTCTTATCACTTTCATTGAGTAAATCTCAAACAACAATCTAACTTCTACTTCACTCCATATGACTATCAGATTTAATCCCACTCTGTCTTCTCTAGTCTCTGTTCACTCAGATCAAAATATCCTTTTCCACTCGCTCTCCACCTCTCGAATTACTCGTCAACTCATTGGTTTCAACGATGAGATAATTGATTCTCTCTTCCTCTCACCTCATTCCACTGAACGAGATACCCAGCTTGCTTTGGCCACGAACTCTTCTCTCATCCGCGTTTATTCCACCAAGACATTCGATGCCCGACTTCTCGCCGGTCACTCGGATATGGTTCTTTGCTTAGACAAGTCAAAAGATGGTCAGTGGCTAGTCAGTGGAAGCAAAGACCGAACCGCCAGAATCTGGGCATGGATCCCTTCCTCGTCGTTTGCAAATGAAGGCAATGATGAAGGTGAATGGAGATGTGTTGCCGTTTGTGAAGGGCATGCAGAGAGTATTGGAGCCGTCGCGTTCTCTCGAAAACCGTCAGATCAAGCAACTGATTCGACCGGAAAGGCAAAGTTCCTCTTCACTGCTTCGCAAGATCGAACCATCAAGATGTGGGATCTCTCTGCTCTTGACACCTCCGTTCATGGTTCTTCATCGTCGTCTGGATCGTCGGGTGAGGTTTACAAACCTCGGTCGATCTTGACTCAAAAAATTCACGATAAAGACATCAACTCGCTCGATCTTGCGCCCAATGATCGACTGCTTGCTTCTGGTTCGCAGGATAAGACTGTCAAGGTCTTCCAAGTGGAATATGCTGCGCCTAAGAAGGGAACAGATGCCAAAGCAACGGGCGGAGTACATCAAGTTGGAACATGCAAAGGACACAAGAGAGGTGTTTGGAGTGTGAAGTTCAGTAAGACGGACAGAGTTTTGGCTACTGGAAGTGGAGACAAGACGGTCAGAATCTGGAGTCTGGACGATTACACTTGTTTGAAGGTTTGTCTCCATCCTTGATTTTTCGCTTTTTCATACTAGACATGCAGTTTGTTGACTCCGCTTTGGTCGTCGTCATATATATAGACATTCGAGGGTCACTCAAACTCTGTGCTCCGAGTTGAATTCTTGTCCCATGGTCAACAACTCATCTCTTCCTCCTCGGACGGCCTTGTCAAGTTATGGAACGTGAAAGACGAAGAATGCGTCAGCTCATTTGATAACCATGAGGATAAAATCTGGGCACTCGCTGTCAGTGAGGATGAGGGCACGATCGTTTCTGGAGCAGCCGATTCGATCGTTACTTTCTGGACGGACTGCACAAAGGCCGATGAGGAAGAGAAGATCCAGGCTAAGGAGAAAGAAATTGTCAAGTAAGTAGCAGTCTGGAGCTCTCGAGACTAGTTTGATGAAAGAGTAGTCGCTCAATCAATTGTTTTGTCTTCACTTATCGTTTTAACCGAAAACAGTGAGCAGAATTTCCACAATTATGTTGCTCTCAAAGATTACAAGAATGCAATCCTCCTCGCTCTATCGATGTCGCAACCCGGTAGACTCTTCAAGCTCTTCTCCACCGTTCGATCTTCCCGACCTCCAGCACCTCCGACTGCGTCCCTTCTGACCTCTTCCTCGTCCTCCTTTACGTCAACGCAAACCTCGGATGCACACAGTATTACTGGTTCTGCCGCTGTTGACCAAGTCCTGAAGACACTTCCTCCGCTCGAACTCGTTAAGCTTTTAGGCCACATTAGGGATTGGAACGCTAGAGCAAAAACATCACCTGTCGCGCAGACGGTTCTTCACGCGATCTTTAGACTTCGACCTATGGACGACATCGTTCAATCGTTCTCCAAGGCTTCCGAGCAAACCGCAGCCGCTCTCGCAGCCGCTACCGCTAACCAACCTACTGATGAGGACGAAGACGAGGACGGTAAGAGCCTGGTCAAATCGAAAAAACCAACGGTTGGGCCAAAAGTCACGCTTGACCTGGGGGAGATGATCACAGGTTTGGTACCGTACACTGAGAGGTATTTCGACAGAGCCGAACGAATGGTTCAGGAGAGCTTCGTCTTGGATTTTGCTCTGAGTGAAATGGATGGCGGGCTCTTTTTCGGAGGTGGGGCTGACGATGAGCTCGCTAGACTGTTAGAGGGTGTAGGAGAAGAAGAAGTAGAGGTGAATGAGTTGCGCTCGACAAAAGCGTCAACCGGAGATGTAGATATGGAATGATTTCAATCTTTTTCCGTCTTTGATATGCCTATCGAGGTCCATTCTCCATCTTTCATGAAACATTAGAAATTTCATATCATGTTATAAATGAATGAAAGCGCATTGAATCTGTTCTTTCTTTGTTTTTTGTCTTTCAGACACATTGAAAATGATTTGTTCGATCAGGACAAACCACCAGCTATAGATCACTCGTGTTCTCAATCTTCTCGTTCTTTCCTTTTCCCTTTCTTGTCTTTCCCCCATTCTTCTTTCCAGGCGGTGTCGACGGCCCCGGTTTGAGTTCCTCAGCCAGAGGTGACGGGGACCTCGTTCGAGAGATCGGAGGCACAGGTAAAGACGTGTTCAAAGCAACACTATTCTTTTTGGAGAGGGAGTTGGGAGAGGGATTAAAAAAGCCACATTTGGGACAGACGTATTCTGAAGGAGAACAGGAACCACATGTGACAAGGAGAACAGATTTAGGTTAAGCGACAAGTTGGTCTAGCATAACTCTTCATTCAGATATGAAATAGAGGAAAGTCGACGTACGCATGTCACCCCACCGAGCTTCCTCGACTAGACCGTTCCATGTGAAGCACTTCCCGCAAACTAGAGCGAACTTGCCCATTTCGCCCTTCGACCCGCCAGTTTCATCTCCCAAGATATAATCAGCCGCTCTGTCAAACAATGTCTTTCGAGGAGGTGTCGGAGGGGTAACCGGTTGAATTCCACCAGAGGCAAACAGAGCAGACGACATGTGAGGTCCACCAATGGCGGAGAGAGGCGTCTGAGGATTCATTCTGTTAATGGGCGTGTTCATAAGATCAGCCGCAGGGGTGTTGGGTTTTATAGGATTTGGCGAGGGAGACCCGGGAGTCCCGGGAGTCGAGGGTTGCAACCGAGGGTCGACAGGAGGTTGGAACGCGCCTCGTTTACGAAGGTTGGCCTGCTGTTGCTGCTGCTGTTGAAGCTTGGTTACAGTGGGAGAAGGAGCTTCGTCGTAACGCTCAAGAAGATTGCGAGTGGAATAATAGTTTGTTTTCTTCTTGATCTCTTCGATAGCCGTTCTCTGTCTTGCTCGAAGATCACGAAGTTGTTTTTCTACAAGAGTTCCAAGGGAAGAAGGAATATGTTAAACCCAGCCAGCTAGTAGCTTATTGTATTTGATAGATCATTCTTGGCCTCTCTTACCTTCAGATACCTCCTGCCGAGTATACCAGGACTTCACACTTTGTCTAATGAATATGATTCTATCATGTTCAAAAAAGAAAAAAAGGTGAACGTGTTCGATAATATCAGTGACCGTCAACTTCCATCAGCTCATAAACCATATATGACCGGAAAAACATCCGGAAAGACACATACGCAATAGGTCCTACGAATGCTGGAAGAGCTAAGATGATGACTCCGCCGTACAACTCAACCAACCCTCGTTTATCATCCGGCTTCCACTCATCCGGTTGACTGTTGAAGCCCATCAACCCAAGAGGGAGATAATCGATCCACCAAAGCAACGCGTAGATAATCCAAAAGCCAATGAGATAAAATGTGACCAAGAGTGTCGACCGACGTTCCCTAAGTTTGATCTCGGATAGGTGTTGTTGTTTATCTTGAATTGATTGGGAAAGCGTCTGAAGGAGGGTCTCATAGTCGAGCTCCGGCTTCTATCAAAGCAAAAGAATACGCGTCGAACAGGAAGCAGAAGAAATGTTTTTCTTCAGATTAAACCAAACGATAACGAGGAGATAGATATAAGGAAACCTACTTTACTGAACCAACTGAAAATGCCCATTACTGAAACGAAGGAACCACCGAATGGTGCGGGAAGAAAGAAAGAACTGAAAAGAAGATCGTCGTGTGATGGTCCGGATGTCGTCTTTGGTCAAGTAGAGAAAATTATATGGCCGAATATTCAAAACTGTAGTGACATAAGCCTAGTGTTGATTTTCATGCGCTCATCACCGCCGACCTTAGCAGACGAACATGTCCAACTCATCGAATATCTTCCTAAAGACTTACATTGGGTCAACCAGATTGGCTCCATCAAGAAGAATATTGAAAGGAAATAGTGTATACTTGATTATAAAAATGACAAGAGCTATTCAGAACGAGATGATGGCTTATTAAATTAAATAAGAAGGGCTATATAAACGATAATTGTAAAAAAAAATAAAAAAGAGAGACAAGAAAGAAAGCAAGTCACTGAAAAGAACGAGAAGAAAATTGTGGCTCGTCCGGATCATCAAAAGGTGTTCGGAACGGGTCATTTTCATTGTTTGAACGACCCAAGTTCAAACTTGCCTTTGTATCTGCACCGCCCGGTACAGGTGCTATCGGGCTTGATGGCTTGTCGATCTGCGATTTTGGTGCGCTCGATTGTCCGGTCAGCGCATGAGTCTTGAGATCTTTTGAGCCATATCGAGCATGAGCAGCTGAAAGGTATCCTGAGTATTGAAAAGGATAGATATCTCCAGGAGAAACCACGATATTATTCATCAGATGAGCGTTGGCCAGTGAAGACGTGGCTGGAGGGAGTATAGAGTGATCTGAACCTGATGTCAGAGGAAGAGAGTCGATTTCCTCGATAAGATTCAGTCCTTTTTCTGATTTCTTGAAACTCATCATACTGTCCTGAATCTTCTCCATAGGTGGACCCACACTGGCTTTTCCACCAGCATGTCCATTTCCTATGGTCCGAGAAACCCAGGCATGGGCCGAATCTCTTGGCTTGCCACCCTCTAGGTCAAAGTGTGAGTTCTGTCGAGATTGAGATGTAGGAATCCGAGGAAGAGGTCGAAGAAAAGATTCACCTCTACTTTCATTTTCTTCTTCAATAGGAGTCAATTTTTGCTGAGTGAAATGCGTTCCGACAGGAGAAGATTGGAATGCTTCGCGGAGTAGTTTGATCTTTTGTACAGGTGAGGTAGACAAGATGAACTTTTCCTTCTCCTTTTCCTTTTCCTGTTCCCGGCCGTCATTTCGCTGGCCGATCCATCCCTTAAACGTCGACTTTGCGTTGTCTAGGTATCGGGTTGTAGCAGTTTCATCGCTCCGATAGGCTTGTTCTCGATCTTCAGCTTCCAGCTGTATAGTAAACCAAATGGTTATCAGTCCACCGAGGAAGACAACACCCCAAAGGCCAATAAAAACAAAAGGAAGGATCCGAGATGTCTCCAGAGATTTTTTATATGACGAAATTAACCGTTGAACCACTCCGGGATCAGAAGAATCATCAGAAGATCCTAGCGCCGCGGTAGCGATAGGGCGAACCAACGCATCTGAAGACCTGTGTTGCATAGCGAAATGTTTTACCATATGAATAACAGCGACTGATGATACTGGTTGGAAGTAGACTTTACACCTACGCATTTGATATAGAAAATATATTAGCATCAACGGTGGATATGGAAAAGTGTGCGTTCTCATTGATCCATGTCAACGCTTGCTCGAGGCTTTCGATTTTGGATCCGACGATACAGTATAGAAAGTTGTTTATCGGCCCGGAGAGGACGGTAGAACCAAAAGTGATATTGACGGCTTCGCCTACCAAAGCATAAAATTCCACAAGTGTCTCACTATGATGAAAAATAACAAGAGAGATTTATATCAGCACGGTTCAAACCCTTTCAAATCTACTTGATAATCAGCAAAAAGTTACCAACTTGAGCACAACTGTTGTGGTGTTGACCCAAGTCCCGAAAAGCTCATCGTCCAAGAACGTCTGAACCTGTGCAATATCCTCATTGATATCATTCGCAAACACTGAGCCTCTCTCGGCTAACCTAGCATTCAAATTCGAAGTCATCGAGTACGCCATGGAGTCTATAGAGTCGCTTGTGGTTTCTTCGGCTGACTTGCTGATGGCATCGATAGCTGCAATCTGAGCTTGGATAGAAAGGAGGCTGATGATTCCCATTATGAGTGGCATCAACGCAATTGGATGGGTGATAAGCGCCACTTTTTCCCCAAAGACATACGGAATGATATGATCAGTTCGATAGTAAATGAACGTAAGGGACGTACTTGCATATTCAGAAGATAACAGTCGACTTACCAAACCATTTGCTTCTTCTTTTATTGCTCTTTCCAAGCCCTTTTAATCTTTCAACCCTTTTATAAATCCACACAGAAACAATCCCGTTTTGGCTGAGCTGTATGAGCTCTATAAGGTCCTCCTTGGTGAACAATATTCCCTTTTCAGAAGTCTCTCCCGATCTATTGTAGATTTCAATCCGTTCTATTAAGGACTTGTACCGAAGACGTTCCATGTACAGGAGGATAACTATAGCTACCACACTGAAATTCGCGAGTGGAAAGAGCGTGAGTATTCGTCAACATGAAAAAGGATGGACGACAGGAGGTGCGTTACCCAACAGCAACTAAGATGCCAAGACCCCATTGTACAATCTTATTTAGATCTTTTCCGACATCATCAATGAACGTCAGGTCCAACTTAGTGCAGAAGTTGGTTGTCGAATTCGCGGATGAGACGGCAAGAGAAGTCGTGTTGGTTGTTTCGGTGGATGGAGTGAATGTATAGTTAGAAGTAGTCGTATTGATTTTGAGGATCATCGCATCAAACGGCTGATCAATACTGAATACCAGAGAAGAGCGACATAAGTTTAGTGCTTGCGAGTTGAGTAAAAATCCTGGTCAAACCAAGAAACAAGCAACACTAACAACGTGTCTAGTTTTGTTCTAATATCATCCAAGGTTGGCAAAGAGCTGTTGAGTTTGTAGAGTTCGGCCTCTAGACTCGTCCCGATTGTGACGTTTTCCAAATTGGATAGAGCTGGTATAGAAACTTCGGTCACATTGAGTGTTACATCCTGTCAGATATAAACATAGCAAGGAAAAGGTTTGATGTTAACCATCCGAGTACATGAAAAAGATGATAGAATGAGACGTACAACTAGTTTTGTCACATAGTTGATGCTCTTAACAGCTGCTTGTGTGACAGTGTTGAAAGCAGTCACTTCTGATTGTATCAAGAGTCGGATGGTGTTCAAGGCCGATTTCACAGCGTCGGATATCTGTCGACCAGAAAGGTATAAATATTGAGTATCCATTTTAGCTTTTGAAAAACTCTTGAACAAATTCTACTGACTTCCGAGACGGCGAACATGATCAAAGCCAAACCTCCGAATACTACAAGCTCTAAGCAGCACAGATACGTAGACCTGAATGTGTCTATTAAAAACGTGATCACAGCTTCCAAAACGGTTATACTGTCAGAAACATTGAACAACATCTTGAAGTGAGTACGGAAACTGATGACGGCTAGATATGAGACAACCGAAAGGCGACTTTACATCATGATCAGTCCTTTGCCGACCCCTCTGACACTAGCTTGGACAGCTTTCGCCGTGGCTTCCAAACTTCTTTCCTCCAGCAGGCTGGGTATGGCCTCGAGAGTACCCAGCGCTTTCTCTGCCGCAAGACAACCCGCCATGATTTCCCTCTTAGCGTTTGTGACCAAGCTTTGATTCTGAGTTTTGAACAGCAAAAGAGTAGCAAGAGCAATGATTATTCCCAATACAGGAGGCGAGAGCATACTGAGCGCTAAAAGCGCGGGTGGGTTCAGGTAAGGTGGAAGATGGTCTTTGATCGGAGGTCCTGCCTCACGTGTAGGTGATGTATCAGATTGAGAGTATATAGAACGTTCATCCTGGTCCAGGGAATGCACTTGATGATGATCATACGGATGAGCGTGAGTGAATGGCATGTCTTCCGTATTCAATCCTTGCGCCGAATCACGAAGATTGATTGTTGGACGTGTGTAAGTCGGAGTCCACATCGTCGTCCAGGCAGAGGATAGATGTGAGAGCGATACGTTCAGTGATGGTCGTAAGTCAAGAACAAACAGTTAGCGAAACTCATGATGAGGAGTCGTTGATCAGTCGCTGATCAGTTGTCTTCTTTACGAATCAGGACAGAAAGCGACAAAACAAAGAGAAAGAGGTAGACAAAAGAACTCTCAACACGATCAAAGGGATAGAAGGAGAAAGGGGTAAGTATCATTAGATTCGAAACATTCTACCAAGCTGCTGCCTAATCTTTCAGCAAATAATCTTTCTTTATCTTGGATCTTTCTTCCCGAGATACATTTGTATTCTGATCAGTATCGCCAGAGGATGAAAGAAGATGGTTGATGGAAGAATAGATAGTGAAGAGCAAGTACGTTGTCTTCCAGTACCCGGCTTAGGTAAGCTGTTAGTTGGCAAAGACGTCGACCAACAGCATCATCAGCAAGCAAGTAGTCAGTACCGATCACATACACATACACCATCACTCATCCTTTTATGGATTCATTCTTGGTTCGGAAAGCAGAAAGAAACATAAATATACTCTCAGCCGAACTTTTTGGATGGACCTGTTCGGATCTCCCAGTGCACCTTCGATCACTACCTTCCCCGGCGGTGCGGCAGGAGCCTCGACATCATCATCATCAGCTTTACCTTCTGCAGTGTTCGTTTCTCGTTGGCATCCGTGTATCAAAGTGTGAAGCGGGTGTAAACTGATAACATGTTGATTTGTGTGCTTCCTAAAGACCAATTTCTCGCTCAAGAACACTCTTCTTTATCTCTATACGTTCTTCTTTCGGATACAATCAAGCAGGGCCTCAGCGTCCAATCCGCCCGGTAGAGCAAGATGATCAAGACGACCAAGGCTCAGACGAAGAGACTGGTCTTCTTGTGAATAAGAATTCAAACTATAAGGGAAAACAAAGAGAGATGGGACTCCCACCAGTGTGGTTCGTCTTTCCTCATTTCACTCATATAAAGGCAGAACACAAGTCGAAGCCTACGGTGTATAAAGACGGCCGGGTGAACACTAAGGCTGATTGAATTCTAAGTTCATTTCAACAGGGTTGATACTTCTGATTCGGTCAATGCCATATTGGAACAGATCATTCAAAAGAGTCAGTTTCTTTTCATGAATATCTTTGTCGAGTACTCTACTAACGTTCTTTCCACCTCTCTTGCACGAATCCCTAACTGATCTACAGCATCAACCCTGGACAAGATGCATGCAAAGCATTGCTTACCTGGGTTTACAGATCGATCTTCGGAGGAGCGCGATATCGAAAATCTTACCCAATCCATCACTAGAGTTTGTCCCGTTTTAACCTCACTTTTCTCACTTAAGAGGTGTTTTCTAGGTAGAAGGTCGTCTTAACCGGACCGTATTGATTTTCGTAGGGTTTTCGACAAGCACAAGCTCAAATAAAACGAATTCAACCCTCAAGTGAAGCATCAAGAGCCGATCTAGTATCTGCATCAAATGTTCAGAAAGGCTTGGCTGCCAAAGTGCAAGATCTAAGCGCCAGGTTCAGAAGGAAACAAAGGGCATATATGGAAAGACTTCAAGGACATGCAACAAAGAACGCAAGCCTGATGAGAGCATCGGGAGTCATGTTGGATGGAGACAGTAGGACAGGATCTAAAGGAATGGAAGAGTTGGAAGACGACCTGCAAGCTGTCAGTAGACGATCTCTTCTTACTTGCTTGAACTAAATTTGCTATTCTCTGGGGTCTCACCATAAACTCCTTTCCACTGACCACATCAATTGTGATAAGTCTCAATCTCAACTCCTTGCCCAAACATCTGGGCCTCCGTTGGACAAGACGATCCGGCAACGTGAAGCTGAAATCACTAAGATTGCCCAATCAATCACCGAGCTTGCAGACTTGTTTCGAGATTTGGGTGATATGGTACTTGAACAAGGTACCATGATGGATAGTATTGAGTACAACGTCGAGGTTGTAGGTCGGGAGACAGAAGGCGCTGTTGAAGAGCTGAAGGTCGCTACAAGGTATCAATCTCAAACAGGCAGGCGAAAGTGTATCCTGTTTTTACTACTCATGATCTTCGCTGTTATCGTAAGTCGCTCTCCCTATATAGATATCTTTGATATACCCCTGGAGCATATCATTCAGTCATCAATTTGCTGACATACATCTCAATATCTTCGTTCTCATCCAACGATACAGATTGTGATCATATATAAACCTAGGTCTCATTCGAAACCTTCAGCTCCATCTCACTCTACACCATCACCAGCGCCATTACCAGCATCGTTGTTCTTCTTTGGCTCGCGCTTGTCTCGTATAAAGTTTGAGAAAGATCCAATGAGATAATGTTTTTTTTGACTCCGATTCTAGTATTGCCTCACATTGATAAAAGAGAGAATGGGTCTAATGGGCAATCAGATACTCTGCAACATCCATATATGAGGAGAACCCTGAAAGAACATGTAACAGAACGATATAGCTTTGACAGTCCCAGAATGGTATATGTAACCATCTCGATAATGACGATACTTGATCGTTTCGCCTAGACATTGCTCAGCATCTTTATTTCACTACTCCATCTTTCAGGTATAGATAATACAAATGCCACCTCGATCAAGACCTCCAAAGCTTTCCTTGTCGATGTTCTCTTCGTCTTCGGCCTCCAAGCTAGATCCTGCCGAAGTGGAGCAATTGAAAGGGAGTAAACTCACTATAGACGGACATGTAGATGTAGATGGACAGTATCAAGTCCAAGATCCCAGTTCATTTGGGTCAAGAAAGTTTGGAGGATTCATCGGAATCACCAGGTTCGTGGCTGAGTTTTACTGTGATCTCTTAAACCTGCTCTAAGCATGTTCGATGATGACGCCTTGGTTTTCAAAGACCATGTTCCACACAAGGAAGAGCAGAGACCTATACTGAATTTGAGCCCAATCTCTCTTTTGTTCAATAGAAACGAAACGCGAAACCAGTCGACTACTACTTCAAGTTCTCCATCTCTTCAACTTCGAACAGTTTTTGTTCACCCTATTCCTTCTTCCTCAACTATCTCTGTTGATGCGTCCTCTTCACCCTTAGAATTCGAAATCAGTACTCAAGATTTCAATGAATCAATCTGGAAAGAGATTGATAAAACGTTGGACACCGTCGTTGTAGTTTCGAGAGAACTCTCTTTCGATGGGAAAGGGTTTGGTGAGGAGGCAGCGAGAGATGTCGATGGTGTCAAATCTTCGTCAGGAAACAGGACGATCGTACTCTGTTTGTATCCTCATTCAATATCTGTTCTTTATACGCTTGCTTACCTCTGTCTTACCTGGTCTGTATTCACTCATTTATACGAATCCCACAGCAAACCTACTCCCTCCACCCCTACCAGCTAGAATCTCACCAACGATGCTCGTTCATCAACCGTTCTATCAGGAATATACTCGGCAAATATCTGCGCTTGCTCTGATCCCAGGCTTGGTTCTTAAGTTCTTGCCTCCTTCTGTCCTTTTGGAAGACTATGACTCTTCGAGCGGCAGAGGGTTGTGGTGGGAGGATGAAGATAATCTGGCGAGGTATGTTTCTGCTCTCAAAGCTTCATTGTTTTTTTGTTTTGTTTTTCCTCTTTTATTCTGTATTTCAGGACTTGAGCTCCGCCCCTCAAGATGACTGCTCATCTACTTTCATTGTGGGAACAACATCGATCCGGATTTCTGGTCTGGGGTAACAGCGTCCTATCTGCATACCTCGTCCCCGCTCTCGATTCTTTCGGCTCCCACCGAATCATCTTTGGTTCCTCACCTTCCCCTCTCAATACCGACAGTTCATCTTCCGCTTTGCCTACTCAATCTTCATCAACAAACCAAACGGCCTCAACTCCAAAGATAAAATCGAAAGAAACGATTTCTGAGCCTGAGAAGAACTGGCACGAGATCGTGCTCAAAGTGTTTGCCAGATTAAAGTTGGATCCGGTCAGTGCAGGCGAGATCATGGGTGAGACCGCTCGTAGGGTCTACGAACTCGAGATCAACCCTTGATCTTCCGAGCCAGACCTGAAGCATGCTGAGAAGTCTTTCCGAGACCGAGACCAAGATCAAAGTGTGTTTGTGTGATGTAATATGTATGCTCTGTTTTCAATCAGCCTTTTCGACCATGTCTTGAAACGTACCCATCGTCTTAACAACCAGAGATCCGAGCAGTCCTGAACTATCAACTCTTGTCGATTGAACTTGAGGGAAAAGAAGTTCTTTGGTAACCTTCACTGACAGCGTAATCATCAGATGGTGCATACTGTCAGAACAATGGAAAATCAAACCAAGGAGAGGATAAACATGCGAAAAAAAGATGATAGAGCAAGGGAAATGTTTTGTTGCCGACCTCCTTCTACAGAGGGGAGGAAAGGAAAGGGGATTGAAGAAGTGAAGGAATGACAGTGGTATCGTAAGACATCAGACAAAGGCAGAGGAGATGTATATAAAGGCAAAAGGCGTCGAAAATGATAATGAAGAGGAAGGAGAAAGGTATCGAGAAGGTAAAAGGGGCGTAAGAGGGAACCGAAAGGGGGCATGAGATGAATAAAGAGTGAATCGTGACAAGAATGAACGACTAGATGGAACATTTTTAGTAGATAGAATGAACGTGATTCGAAAGTCCAGGGGAAAGAAACTTGTCTTGATGAAAACACAAAAAGACTGGAACAAAGGTCAAACGACAAGGACGAAGCCAAAGGCCTCACTCAAAGCCGAGGGGCTTTGTTGGGATTCTGGTCCATCTCGATAACTTCGTCTCGGACTTGTCCCTCCACGTCATCTCCTCGCCTTCGAACAGGTCGGATTCCAGCGGGAGTGTTGACTCGGGTGGGGGGTTCAGTTTCTGGTCTCACGCCCTGATCCTCCTGTGTTTTCGTTATCATTCCAAATATTGCCATAAAATAGAGATGGTTTAGTCAGTTTCCAAAGAGTACTGAGCGTAAAGTCAAAGATTCGATCAGAAAAGGAAAGGAAAGAACGCGAACCTCTCCGAAGACATCTGACTCCGGGTCAGCGATCACGTTTCTCTGGTCGACAAACGAGTACGCAGGGGCAGAGGGTCCAGATCTCTGGCTGATCGGCGCGATTGTATATCCTCGGTCGTAAAGATTTCCAGGTGAGTCGGACAATGGGCTGACGGCTGTTCGGTCGGATTGGGCACTGGAAGATACAGCTGGGGTGGCATCAGAGGTCGAGGTAGAATTTTGGGGCTTGGGTTCATAGGGGACAAGGGTGCTGTTTGCGTATCACCGAGAGATGAGATGAGATGAATCAGTTGAAACTCTATCAGGGAGAGACGTCATGCGAAGTTCAAGAGACTTACTACTCGATAGGCACCACTGGATCAGGAGTAGGATCTCCGGCAGATCCATAGATCTTCAATTCTTTCAGCGCCTCTTTCAGAGCGCAAACCCACTTGTTGTGTCGTTGAACCTTCAGAAGTCCTTGCTGTAAAAACGGATTAGAGCAATTCGAGCAAGTCGGATCAGATCGTCTCCTCCTTTAAGCCTACAGTTTGCTTAAAGAACTTACCTGCCAGTTCGATTTGTAACAAATGTTGGCCTAGAAAGCAATTCCAAGAAGCGCAATGGGTGACATTAGGATAAATAAACACAACTACAAGACAAATTCAGGACAAATTCACCTTCAGCTGAAGTTTCGCTTGATCAGGGAAATCAATGATGGTCACGTCGAAGTTCGAGATAAAGTCTCTCTGCAAAATAAAAATAAAAATAAAAATAGAATGAAAAATGATCAAAGGTGATACAGATGAGATAACGTGATTCAATCTCGTCGCACGATAGATGTTCATGGGCATACCTTCTCTCCTTTCAAGAAATTTAGCATTTTCTCGCGAAGAGCCTGAATCTGTTCAAATGACGTATCAAAAGCGACGTCGAACCTGCATGATAATTGATGTGTTAGAAGCCATAACCCTTCGATTTTGGTGACAACGTCAGGTGAAATGGACATGAAAAGGAAGTGCGTACGCGAAAGACTCAGAAGTAGGTCCAGATCGCCGAACGTTCTCTACAGAATAAAGATTACTCGATCAGCTTCTCCGAAAGGCATTGGACTCCCTGTTTTATGGAAGAAAGTAATTTTCTTGAACAAAACTCACCAATCAGTTTCTGGTTCAACACGTTGTTAGGCAAGAAAACGCATTTTCCGTCGGTTCGCTGGAAAGTGGTTGAAAGAAGGTTCATCTCTGATACAACATAAGAGATGGAATCGATATCGACTCTGTCTCCGACACTTTGAGGACAAATGCATAATTTCGAATCAACATCGAGGAATTTAAACGCGCAGATAACGAAGAAATCAACAGGTGTCGCTTACTCGAACGGGTGCTTGATGAAGAGGAAGATACAAGAGCTGAGAACTTCTTGAGCGGTAGCTCCGATAAGCCAGGAAAGACCTAGAAGGAAGGTTCCAGCCGAGGTAACGAGTGAGGTAAGTGCAGTCGTCTATTTGAGCGCAAGAGAAAAATAAGTTAATTCCATCAGACAGTATTCAGGTCCGAACAGAATCGAGCGAGAGAAATGGCGTACAATGGTAGCAGTGAGGATAAGCACACAGATCAAAAATACGATCGAGACAAGGATAGTGTCAAGTCTTCGAACGGCTCCGTCCACATCCCGCATACTAGATGCCAAAGAGAGTCGTTCCCTATGAATTTCACCGAGACTCATTTCAATCTCGTCTCGGGAGGCCCCACTATATGGGATAGACGTTCAGATAGGTGTCAGCCATGCCGACTTGGGCCAAACGACCTGTCAGATGGGTCCGGATGATACACTCACCCGTTTAGATCAGCGTCGAGGAGTTCGAAAGCTCGAGTGGCAGTTTCAAGATCCGGGAAATGTCGAGCAATATCAGCTAGGGTGACCTCGGTCTTTCCCAATCGGAAGGAGTAATAAATTCTTCGAGCAAGCTATTGTAAGGTTGATATTACAAAATAAAGTACATGAGCTATCCCGCTTGACAAACCAGATCGAGAGAAAGAACCCTTTTTCCGGACTTACAGCTCGAGTCTTGTTGGCTGAACCTAACGAAGCAGTGACCATAGCTTGAGGAGAATTGGGCTGCAAGACTGAAGAACCAACCATCTCTGTCGCCACGTTTCCTAGTGCGTTGGTTGTGGTGGCAGCTGCGTTTCGGAGTCCTTTGAGGGCCTTTCGGACAGCAATCTGAGGAGCCATTACTGGGTTGCTTTTGGTTGATGGAGCATAGTTCTTGAGCGTATCAGATCGACCCATCTGTGTGATATAAATATCCAATGTGTAACAAGATCGAATTAAGTGATTGGCTCATTCAAAAACAGGGGAAAGAACGAAACGCACATCCGAAGAGTTCTTGTAGAGGACAGTCAAGACTTTGATTTGGAATTCCTGTTGACTGAGAAATCCGATGCGAGTGATATGGACGATAAGTATGGTTAGTTTATAGTTGAGTAAGGGATATGTTTAAACTTACTCTGTTCGATCTTTATAGGTTTGCTGGTGGAAAGTATCTAAAGAAGAACAGGCATCACGATTGTTTAAATATGTCGTTGCGAGCTCGACACTGACAAAAAAAACGATACATACAGGCAATGAACTGAACGATGATCTTTTCACCGGCCAAGACACAAGCACAGAGGAACAGTCCGAACAGGATTTTAGTAATCTTTGTGAAAGGGATCGAACGAGAAATTGAAAGAAAACACCAGGAACAGAAATTCAGTAAGATCAAACAGCCTTTTGAAATCTATAAGGACTTGATGCGCACCAAAGTCAAAGCAGAGGCGCTAGATGAAGAAGTTCCTTCTTTTTGGCGAGTAGAGATCAACGGCTGAAACGTGATCCACAGGAGGAGTGTCCAAAAGACTGTAGTCAACGGTCGTCTCACAGCGCGGAACATTTCCACCCAGGATTTATCACCTCCCTGAGAAAGAAAAAAAAAGTAAATAGAAAGAAGGACAGATAAAAAGGACATCAGAGATAAGCTCGAAAAAAAAGAGAACGTTTTGCAGGGCGAGCAGAACTGACCACAATGACAGCGACAGTCACTCGCAAGATTCGGGGAAGAACCATGAAACACGCGCTGACAGCCCACCATCCGACCTAAAATCAAAGCCGAGCATAGTGATGCGGCACAGTGATGACCAAAAGACGAAGACGACCGACAATGAGTAAACCAGGGGCAAGAAAAAACGCTCGACAGAGGCTTAAGTCTACATATACAAATCGTCAGCTTACCCAAAGGACTGTTAGCCAGATTGACCACCATAGCAAATTGACACCCCAGACTGTATGAATGAGAAAAGGTTTGTATTAGCTAGGATTCAGGCGTATATGCTCGACTAATGAGGAAATTTTAAGTAGATTTGTCAGAAACCAAGATTGAAACAAACCGTAGGCGTTGTTCTCCAAAGATGAGCCGGAAGGAGCGGTGAGGTAAATAATCCCAGGAATCCAAAGGAGCTGGTAGTCAAATAAAAGCGGCACGAGAGGGATTTTGAGGTGTTTAGCTTTGCCATCCTTCGAGGGTCAACTACTCAGGGGAGAAGAACAAAACATGGACTCACGGCCAAGACCGGGATGATATATGTCGCCCATCTAAAGATAATACTCTTAGTGATGATATAGTAGTAAAACTTTGTGAACCTGTTGGAACCCACGTCGCCCTCTGCGAACTCCAAATTCTTGACCCCACCATTCCGGACGTCAAATTCGTTGAACTCGGGATTGTTTGCAAAGACATCCCAGTTTGGGATTGATCCAAACTTGGCCCGACCGGTCGGTTTGCCGGTACTATCGATCCCTACGGGCGTACTAGATCGAGAGGCGTCAATCGAAGCGGGCTGGAAATGCCTGGCGACAGGGGCGCCATTCTCTAAAGTGGTCGTGCGGGAAGAACGCGGAACGTATGTATTAGTCACCTTGGTATATATGATTTATGCGTCATGCTCTTTCCAAGGCTGAAATGGCCTATTTCAAAGCCTACAAAGTCCATCCTGAGTGCATATACCCTCTCCGAGCAGCCTGCTTATATGATTGGATATGGGAAGAAAGAAAAAAAGAAAAAACATACCTTCGGCCGTAGTCAATCTAGTTCGACTAGCATTCTTCTCAGCCATTTGCTGCATGTCGTATCCGCCATAGGCTTCCTCCTGTTTGAAAGAAGTTACCGACCAAGATGAGTCTTCTTGTGTATGCGGCTCATTTGATAGACATCTAGTCTCGAAACCCAAATTGCTGAGAACTCACTTGCAGATTGGTGTTACTGGAACCAAAAGGGACAGTAGTATCGATCGAGTGATTCGTTTGATGGGTCGACATTACTCCTACTTTTGAAGACTCTTCACAAGCTAAGGAGTGGAAATGAGAAGGAGAAAGAGACAGAGACAAAGAGAAGGATAGTAGAAAGCAGTATAAGATTAAGCAAGAGCAAAAGAGAACAAATGGATAAGATGTAAGTCTAGCAGAGTACGAAGAACTCAAACGAATAGACAAACAAGGAAAGAGGCAGGTAGATGTGATTTATCTGCTATGGGATTTTTTATTATTTTTATTATTTTTATTTGGCAATCTTTTTTTGGGGTTCAACGGAAAAACATCTGGTCTAGTCAATTCCTGGTCTAGTCCATCAATGGATGATGTGGTTCGAATCCTCAAAGGTCTAGGCTATCCATCAAACACATCTTGACCCCTACTTCTACTGTTCAACCTTCTCTGCCTCAGTCCGAGTTCTATTTGTTTATTTTCTTTAGGTTTTATTTCGTTTTATGTTGTATTATCTTGATACAATGGCATTCTTGCTGTTCGGCCTTTTCTCTGTTTATTCTGTTTCCTTCTCCTTCTTTCTTGATAGTGTTTCAGAATCATAGCTGTAGTATTGTTCTTAGCTCCTGGCTCGTCGTATAACATCATTTTGTCCAAAAATCCAAGCCCGAGTGCATATGGACCTCTGATTGAGAAATTAAGTGTGCATACGATAGAACTCCCATCATATGCAAAGTCATCATAGACAAAGGTTTATACACCGAGTTTGGTGACTTTCATGAAGTCGATATACTGATCGGAAGAATCTTTCATCTCAGTCATATCAGAGAATCAAATCATGGAAACAATCAAAGGTCTTTGAAAGACCTTCTCTCTTTATCCACTTGCCATCTCTTTCCCATCGACATAATGAAAGATGTGCGCCATGCATCACATAATTGACGTAGTCAGAGTACTGTTTCCAAGACTGACCCAAGGAGATGCCCAACTCCAACTAACCCTACGTGTAACTACTGGTCACGTGCTTCCTTCCAATCGGCCAGTTGCCTGACGTTGACTACTTACTATAGAGTTCTCGATCACACTCCTTTGGCTCACATCATCAGATATATGATCATCAGAGATTCATCATCGGAGCATAGAAGCATAAAAATGCGCTGGGTATAAAATTTATTGATTCCCGTTGCCATCTGAACGTTCATCTCTCATCTCTCATCTCTCGTCTTTCCTCTCTACACTTTTACAGAGCAACATCCTTTCTTAAACGTCATTTGACAAGAAATCATGTCCAATCTTTCAACAGACGCACCTGCTACCAAGCCGGTCACCAATCCTTCTGTCGAGTGCGCATCTCCGTACCACCATGTTGAACTATAAAATAAATAGACTGACCATCAGATTACGTTTTGTTTTGTCTTTTCTGTATCATTTCCCAAAACTTCACCCAGGCAACCAGCGGAGACAAAGAAAGTCGTTCCTTCTGCCGCCAAACAAGTCAGTCTTCCTTACGTTCACCCTCCACTCACCAGGCAATTGTCCTGACTTAGTTTCTGCCATCAATGATTATAGCCCACCGACCACAACATCGCAGACGATTATGCCAAAGGAAACTTTGGAAAAGACCAGACATCGAATCAGAAAGTTGGAAGTGTTGATGGGATCGTCGATCATGGAATGGTTGGAAAGGAGGTTGGAGATCATTAATCCGTGAGCGAAGAGTGGTCGTGGTCATTGTATCAATTATTTGTCGACAGCTTCCTTATTACATGAGATCGCAAGCCTTTTCGTCTTCCTCGTTTAAATTCCGCTACGTCTTGAGTTTGAAAGGAAATAGACATATGAACTATATTTTTATGACATCAATCATAACCTCTAGGCAAGAACGGTCTCCTTCTCTTCGGCTTTTTCTTTTCCTCTCCTTCCGACTCAACCGTTGGTTTTGAACGCACCCTGTAGTCAGGTTTCGCCCTAGACTTCTTTTTCTTGGGTTCAGGCTCGGACACATCAGGGGATGTCTTTGTACCAAAGGATCGAGCTTCTTCAATGTCCCATTTCGCAGGCTTGAGAAAGACGTATTCGTTTATAGTCGAAAGAAGAAGAAGGGAAGAGAAAACATCTCAGATAAGATCAGTAACATGAGTGAAAGTCTTCAATTTAATTCTTTTTGAGAAACGCACCTTCAAGTCAAATTCAATATTCTCATTCTTGGACTGTAAAGAAACACACACGCATACGCAAGTCGATTAAGACACCAAGTTTTGTCCGTGATATACTGACGACATGCCACGCTCACAAACCTCAACCATAACGACTTACTAGTTTCAGAAGCTGTTGGTGTTCCTTCACAGAACCGACCTCAATAAACCCGAACCCTCGATTGTTCTTCCTCTTCTGCCCATCCTTGTTATAAGCTGAAGGCACAAACGCATCCCGCACAACGATTCCCAAGTCCTCAAAGTATTCGGTCAGGTGTCGCTCACGCATCAACCCCTCGATACCTGCCACCTTTTTATGTTGTTTTTCAGTACATCAAAACCGAAAATAAAATTAAAACTCCAAGACCAGAGCACCGGGTATGGGATGTGTATATGAAGAACAACGGACTTACAAAAAGGGTTTTATCCACGCGGCCAGAGGCAACAGTAACAGCATCTAAAAGAGCTGGGCTCTCTGATGGCGATATTTTGCTTGACAAAAGCGCCGCCCTTGATGCTACTGATGGTGATGGTGATGGTGATGACGATGAGCCAGATACTCTGTCCTTAATCGTTGGTTCATCAGCCAATCCATGGTGTAAGCTTGTAGGAGCCTTTGGTATAAAATCTCTCGAAGCTCTCAAAGCTCGAACAAAGTGTCTGGCCGTGTTTGGAAGAGATGAATGGATAGAACGGGAAAACATAGGTTCACAAATGCAGGCTCGAGATCTAGAGGCCAGATTTCTGGTAGCCGTCAGAACGGAGGAAATCATTTCACTAAAGTCAAGCCTAAGGAAGGATGTATTGATTATTTGAAGCCTGAATGTACAGATGTCGGAAACTGGAAGGCAACAAGGATCAACTGCAGTTTGTCAGAACTTTCTTCCTTTCAACAAATGATCAGGACCAGTTTACGATCTTGTGGACTTGCTTTGTTCAACTTGCTGAACAAAGTTAGATTGAACCAAGTTTCATTTCTCAAGATCACCTAGCAAGTTGTCTAAATTCTTGATGTCTTGCTCTGTCGAAAATCAAGACTACAGCTGCTACAATTGTCTTGGGGTTAGTAACCATACCTAACATGGCTACGCGTAACCAATAGAAGGAAAGAATCTCCACCTGTCCAGATGAACTGTGGCCACGAGAAATCATCCCATCTCTCACACCTTTCACGCTTGTTCTCTTCATCTGTGTACTCTCATACATACCTTTAATCGATTAGAACATTTGGAATCAGCTTGATCACATAATGCAAGTGGATTCTGCCCCGACCGATACTTCTTCTTCTTCTGATCCTGTTGCACCTGCAAGAGCTGTCTCGGACGAGAAGGCTGCTGCTTTGAGACTTTACAGACAGGTGAGTCTGGAGACTTATGATCTTTCTCGTTAACAATCAAACGGTAGAGGTTAGATCGGTACACTAGTGGATATTGATGTCTGGCTTGTGATCATCCTTCTTGTTTATACTTCTTTGTTATGACCTGAACAAAATTGCATCTCGTAAACCCTCATCATACCTGGGCCAATCGACATGAGTAGAAGCTTAAAGATCATAATGCTACCTCAGAAAACGTCAAGAATCGTTCGTGCCTTTCAGTTTACCATGTTGTCGATTCAATTCATATCTTGTCTTGAAGATAAATCTTATCATAATCTTATTTGCTGTTTTCGATTCTTTACAGTCCGATTTTCGATCAAGGATCTAGACACTACGTTTGCTAAGAGCGAAGATGACATCAAGGCTCTTCAGAGCGTTGGACAGATTATCGGAGAGGTACTAAAAAAGCTAGACGACGAACGATGTGAGTAACCTGCCTATGTTTCTCTTGTCATAATATCCTTTGCCGTGAGGTCTTCCTATCGGGTTTCTAGATGGGCCTTTACGGCACAAGAGAAGCAGGATGCTGCTCAAAGGACAATCCACAGCTGGTATTTATACGCGTGTCCTCAAAGCAGCTGGTTCCTGAACTTGCTCTTGTCTCTTCTTGACCTACAAAATCTCATATAGTCATCGTAAAGGCCTCCTCTGGTCCGCGTTATGTCGTATCATATCGCCCTCAACTTCCCGTCGAAAAGGTTGGTCTTTTCTATCGTTCGATTTATCCATATATTGATGGCTGACCTTTTCGCTCGCTCATTCGTCTATCTTTGGTGTCCTTTGTTAGCTGATCGCCGGTGTTCGAGTCTCGCTAGATATGACAACGCTAACGATAATGCGAATATTACCTCGAGAGGTTGACCCACTTGTGTACTCGATGTCCCTTGAGGATCCCGGAGGAGCGTCTTTTGCAGGAATCGGAGGATTGGGTGATCAGGTTAGAGAGTTGAGAGAAGTAATTGAGCTACCATTAATGAACCCAGAACTGTTTACTGTACGTACATGTTTTTCTTGTTAAAAGGAGAATGCAGAATAAAGGTTTTCTAACGCGAATGGGTCATCTGTGTGTTTTGTGTCTTGTGTGTTATCGTGTTGTTAAACTCGCTCCGTTTGACAATGCAGCGAGTCGGAATCAAAGCTCCCAAAGGAGTCTTGCTTTATGGACCTCCGGGGACAGGAAAGACTTTACTGGCCCGAGCAGTTGCAGCAACGATGAACACCAACTTTTTAAAAGTTGTTTCCTCAGCAGTTCGTTCAATTTTTCGTGTATGTTCCTTGCTAGCCAAATGGTTTGACTGATAATTCTTGAGTGTTTCATTCGCGCTGTCTAATGAAGATCGTTGACAAGTATATCGGAGAATCAGCCCGATTGATCAGAGAAATGTTTGCGTATGCTAAAGAGCACGAGCCGTGCATCATCTTCATGGATGAGATTGATGCGATTGGTGGTAGACGATTTTCTGAAGGAACGAGTGCAGATCGAGAGATTCAGAGAACACTGATGGAGGTTTGTTTGATCTTCTTTCAACTAAATCTATTTCGACTATCATTCTGACAACGTATCCTTCCCCTCGTGAATCAACCTTTATTCGGATCATCTCAACATTACCAGCTGCTAAACCAGATGGATGGATTCGACTCTCTCGGCCGAACAAAGTTGATCATGGCGACCAACCGACCGGATACTCTCGACCCGGCTCTTCTTCGACCTGGACGATTGGATAGGAAGATTGAGATCCCATTACCCAACGAGCAGGGTCGAATGGAAGTTCTTAAGGTCCGTCTTTGTATATTGACCTCGTATGCGACTTGGCGCACGAGATGAAAGAAATAACATCTGTCCATATAGCTGATAAACCGTATTGTTTTCTTTGTCTGTTTCAATCCGGGTTGATTTGCAGATTCATGCTCGACCAGTGAATAAACAGGGTGAGATCGATTATGAAGCTATGGTCAAGGTGCGCTCTTTTCTTCCGATATGTTTGGTTCGTCTTTCCAAGATCACTAACATCTGGTCCTGTTGTTTCCTCTCCTTCAACAGCTATCGGACGGATTCAATGGAGCCGATCTTCGAAACGTCTGCACCGAGGCTGGTATGTTTGCTATCCGAGAAGGTCCGTGTCTATGCTTTTCAATTCATCTTTCCATCTATGTCCCTTACTCAATGCCATCTTCTCTTTACCGTTACACAGAGAGAGACTACTGTGTCCAGGAGGATTTCATGAAAGCCGTTCGTAAGCTTCAAGATGCCAAGAAGCACGAAACCAAGATGGATTACAGCGCAGTCTGAAAGGGCACGGTTTTGCGTTTTGGAGCAACATGCTGTTTTGTATTTGTTATTTTTTTTCTGACGTCCTTCTGTTCTATACATATATATATTACATGGATGGCTCATCATGTTGACGATGCTTGAAAGTCAAAGAGAGAGAGAAAGAGAGAAGAACAAGATCTTTCAAACGTCATCGTTCTGATAGAAAGTTTCCCAGTCGAGTTTTCGCACAGTAGGTCTCTTGGGTGGGCCAAGGTGGATAAGGTGGCGCATCGTCGGTCTTCCATGGGGACAGTTCTGGGTGACAAAAGAGAGAGAGAGAGAGAGAGAGAGAGAGAGAGAGAGAGAGAGAGAAAGACGGTCAGTTTTTGAGTTATTGGATACCTTCCGATCTAGAAACGAATACAAAGTTTCACCCATGGTTGATCTATACGTCCCATGTTTTCCAACACCTAACAAATGTGCGAGAGAGAGAAAAAAAAAAGAAAAAAAGGTCGTATCACAATAAAACAAAAACCGTTTTGCAGTAGACAAAACACGAAACAGGCTCACTTTAGACATCTGTCGTTTCGTCAACGGTTTTCCAACCATAATACTCTTCCTGCAAGCCCTTGAAGCAAACATTCGTCGGGCTTTCGAGCAACGAACCATCTCGCCTGAAGATGACTCTCTTATAAGATGGATAAGTTCTTCAAGATCTAGATTTCAAGTAGAAGGAAAGGATGTTGGTTGAGTGTTTAGTTTTATTTTCTTGAAAAGTTTGTATGTATCAAAGACGACAAACCTCGGAAGTCAAACACTGTGTCTTTGCTGATAGGTTGAGCGCAAAGCGCAACTCGACTAGGATTCCAACCCTCTTTGTCCTCTTCTTCCCCATCTTTAAATCCCAGTTCGGCCTCGTCATCATTATCGACTTCATCAAGAGAAGAGAACTCGACGTCAAAGCCATTCTTGCGAAGAATGGAGATATTGTCCTGTACGAGGACAGTATCGACAGCTGAGAGTTCCAATGGTCGAGGTCTAAAGAAAGGAAGAATTACGAGCGCGTTCCCGAAGAATTTTCAAAACAGATCAGTTAGACACAGATGTGAGAGAGACAGAAGGAACGTGAGAGAACAGCCAACCGTATAAGTTTTTGAGATTGGATCTTGGTCTCTTTCTGAAGGAGTTCAAAGTTCACTTTCTCGTCTCTATATCGGTATACACGACAAATACATGAGAAGTGTTTTAGATCAGATAGATCAGCTTGACAGAAATGAGTCAAATTCAGAAGAAAGAAGAAAAGGTTTGGTAACTGATGGATACACACGCTGCATGCTGATCGACGATAAATAAATCCTCGCTACCTTCCATTCCTCGTTTACTAGTGATGATGAAGCCCAAGTTGAACTGGCCCAAAACATTCATCTGCTTGAAGTCCGACTTGAGCACAATTCGATCCAACGTCTCTTCCGCTGCGGATGATCTGATATCCGATATTTTCATATCACCTTCAGACGTTTCTTCGCTCTCGAGTTTGCTTGATAGCACTTGGCTGTCGTCGGGCAAGGAAAGTGAGGAAGATAGATGACGATAGTGTTCTTGGATCGAAGCGAGAGAGTAGCGCAGAGTCATCCGAGGCGACAGATTAGGTCGGCTAGGCATAGTTTGCACCGAAGACAGAAGAGAAGGGATTTGGGAACTTTCTTGAGAGGGGACACAATCTTCGCTCTCCTCTTCTCCTTGCTGCACCTTCATCGGTTCAGGATGATCCAAATCAGACTCTGAGCGGTTGTCTGAGTTATCACCACTATCGCGGCCATCAACTTCTGAACCAGAGGCTTTTCGCTTTTTACCTCCGTTTTCTGATCTCTCTAGCTCTCCTTCTCCTTCACTCTGCGTGGGCGACAAGGATTTACGGCAACGACCAATGGTCTCCCTTTGGCTACACGGTTCATCTGCCGAGTCGAATTCAACCGATCTCGAACAATCGTCAGCATCTATTTCTTCTTCCCCTTCCAGTTGATCTTCATTTTTCTGCTCTGCGCATGGTTCGCCTCCATCATGCCCAACATGATTATTCTTCTCGTCCTCATTATCATCGTCTTCCAGATCCTCTTCATTCTTTGAAGAACGTTTGTCAAAGATTGACAGTATACTTATTTGGCCTCTCCTTTCATCTGAGCGTCCGCTCGTCCTGAGATTTGCTATCGAACTGGGTTGAGTGCCCGGGGTGGTCATCTCCTCGGGGTCAGAATTTTGTTGGGTTTCATCCGGCGTCTGTGTTTGGACTGAAGAAAGAGGGAGGGGGAAAGAGTTGGTGGATGATAGAGAAAAGAGCGCCAAGAGTTTTGACTTGAAACCATCCAGTATTTCGTCGTTTGTTTGTTTGAAGGAACGGTCTTTATGTCAGCTCCTGAGCCAAAGCGCAAGGTAAGACCGCATTAGGCAGACATGAAGTCAGACACAAACAAATGAACAAGAATAAGTTTACATACTCTAAACCCATCAACGATGTCTGCTTCATCATGTAGAAAGATTGTCCTTTTATCTGCAGTCACGTTCACATCGCATGCAGCTTTATGTTTCATTTTGAACAAGAAAGAAATATGAGAAAATAGATACAGAAACCAAAAAAAAATCAGGTAGGGTTAGAAAAACATGTCAGACGAAAAGTGACCGAGGAAGCGCTAGATTGAGAAGAACCGACTTTTGGGGAGCTGAAGATCTAAAACCACTACAGGCGACTGGTTAGGGTTCGTCGATCGGTAGACCTCGTTGATCATCTTTGCCAACTGCGAATAGTACAAAAACTTGGCTTGTCAGATAAAGCTAATTCTTGCGAGATCCAAACTTTCCGGTATCTAAGCGCGATAGTGCAAGGAAAATGAAACAGGCTGACTTACCTTGGAAGAATTACAAGGCCTTCCGCTTTGTACAAGTCAATTAGAGAGATGAGAGTGAAGCTTGTGAGTTTTGGAACGCTACAAGGCCACGGATAGAGTACATACTTGATTGAATAGAATTGACGGTCAGGAGATGATCGACCATGACCATCTAGAGAGATCATGCCTTTGAGTTTATATATCCGCGTTGTTCTGTTTCGATAAGCAGAACGATACGTGATGATAAATAAGCCGAACGCTGATAATGGCAACTTGAGCAACGAGACGGAAGGACAAACAAGTCTTCCTGATCTACTAGTTCGATTTCTAGAGAAATAGGCTGCATTTCGAATGATGCTTTTGGACCCCAGAGAGCAGAAATTGTGGCTTTGAGGGAATTTGAAGATGTCGTCTGAAGATGGGTTGTTCGTTTCCTTGAAGGGCGAACTTGTGAAGGTCGTCAGTTCTGTAAGAGACAAGCGAAACAAAGTAAGAAAAGAAAAGGAAAGATACTAACGACCCTTTACCCTTTCCTGTCCCTACAACTAGGAGCCTGACATCCATCTCGGTCAAGCAACCTACAAGTGCGTAGGCAGTCAAAAGATGTAGCGCTTTGGCAAACTCCCGTTTGGCATTCTTGGTATACTCGTATCTTCGAACAGGAACCGGTTGGAAGATGTTCTTGACTGTGATGGTCGTACCTCTCTACAGCAATGTCATGCCAAGGAAACAGAAAACTATTTTGAGTATCACCAAAAGGAGATAAACGATCCAATGAAAAAAAAAAAAAAAAAAACTATTGTAATAAAAGAAAAAACTCACAGTTCTGGCAACCGTCTTTGTCGAATCTACCACTTGACCAAGTCTATTAAATGTGATGATTGTCCCCACAGGAGCTTCCTGCTGAGTTGCAGTAACGACCTCGACGGACTCACTCAACGCACATAGTGAAGATAAAGCTTCACCTCGAAAGCCAAACGAGCTAACGGAGGACAGGTCAGCAAACGATGTCAGTTTAGAAGTGTGATGTTTGAGAGCTGCATGGTCGAAGACAAGATATCGTATTGTCAGTCAGTTCACCCTACATAGTTATTCATCAAAAGAAAAAGGGAAAATCAGGCAGAAGACAAACCAATCGATGGATAATCCACCTTGTTGATGCCTGATCCATTGTCGACAACCTCGATGAGTTCGAGGCCGAGATCCTTGAAGCGTACCTCGATCGAAGTAGAGCCTGCGTCAAGTGCGTTCTCGACGAGCTCCTTGATAGCCGTTTGAAGATCAGTGACGACTTGTCCCGATGTAATTCTATGTACCGATGGCTGATCGATGGGAAGTATATTAGATCCCATAGCTTTCCTCTTATGATGTTTATTTCTCTGTTTCCTAGCAGAGTTGAACGTTGACTGTCGACTTGTCGGGTTGCTCTTCTTGGGAAAGATTGTACCAGGAGATCGTTAGATGAGCACAGGGGATTTGAACGCGTCGCGTAGACGATGGACGCGACGCGTGTCTTACGTAAGAAAAGATAAGTTAAGCTTTGCCTCCGCTGCGCTTCGCTTCCTTAGCTTCTTTTGGTTCTGCCCAACTTGTTTCTACCTTCTATCTTCCCATCCACATACGATCATCGACACCCGATCTTTTCTTCAAGTCGTCTCTCGTTCTAAATTCTTTTCTGTGGACCCAATTGGATCTCATCAATATGGCAGTCGCCTACCAACCTATAGGGTCCAGAGTGTCTTCATGGGTGCCTAAACGCACACTCCCGTTAAATAAGCTGGTTCGTTTAATATACTTCAGATGGATGTGTGACAAATGATATATTTACTTCATCTCTTGTTTTCTCGTTCTCCGTTTCCATCTTTACCTTCAGATTACTGTTTGCGGTATCCTTTTCATATTCGCCCTTGTCCTTCTCCCGTTCATCAATGAGACCGCTCACGATTCAGTTATCGACGGAGCGAGCTCAGTCTCTGGCTTGGTCCAATGGGGTAGTGCAGCCCCTTGGGCTGGAAAGAATGCAAGTGATGGTGCACTCAGGAGTCATGGTAGGAAGGACAATTTCCGAGGTCAGTCTTATCGTTCTTTATCCTTGTATCTTTTCGACCTTTCCTTTCCATTTTTTTCTATGCGTTGTTCCTACGGACTAAATTTCTAGCGAAAAGCTTTCGTCGAGAAGCCGCGCGTATAATTGAACTCTCGCACAAAGATCAGTCCCGCTCGATTAGAAGATACTAAAGCCTCGCTTGGTTAATTTTGCTATAACCACAGAAAACCTTCGGCCGGATATGAACTATATCATGTCTGGCTTTCATTCTGGATGGAGTGAGTCGAGTATCTTGTTTTGTCTTCACACATGATCATTGATCAAATTGCTCTTTATGCATTGGTCGAACTAGCAAACGACGTGATGATGGGAGCCAACCGTACGTATTTGCCCTGTTCTTCTAGCTGACGATGTTGATCGACTGTCCGCTCATCGTTCTGCTTCTTTTCTTTTGTCCCAGTGATCCATCTTGGTCTCTTGACCAATCGAACGCCCATTTTGTTCCCTTTCCCTCCCTCACTTCACCTTCGATACATCGACGACGCAGAGCACATCCCGCAGTCCCTTCCTTTCGACACCGTATTTGATCTTCCTCGATTATCTCATTCCATTAAGATTCCTCTTGTTCAAATATCTGACCTCAAAGCCAGAGTTCCCGGAAAAGCTTTGCTCGGACAGGAGGCGGACACTGTCCAGCCTGTAGAGGAAGAAATTGGAGGATGGAGTATTTGGATGGTGACCAACCCAGAATGGCACAAGCCCAAGACCTCGGATCAGGAGGAGATACAGAATAAGGAAATTGAAGATGGAAGAAGATGCTATCAACTGGACACTTACAGGATCAGTAAGTTTTTCTTTTTTTCGGTTCAGGCAACGAAACACAGATACCGATTGTTAATACTAAACCCCTTTGTTCCAGAACCATACTTCACTCCCATTCCTGTCACTTTCCGACCGGCCATCGACTGGACATCCGTCCACTTCGCCTCCCTGGCCTCCCTCTTCAAGCCTCTGCCTAACCCCTTCACCCAATTTTACTTGACCCAAGTTCCATCGTACTTCACCGAGCGACACCGAGAGCAGCCCAAACTTGCCCCCGATGACCACGTGCTTTATATTGATTTCCTTTACAATCTTGGGGAAGCTGAAGGCGACTCCAGATATGACTGGACCGGCCGAGGCAAGCTCGGGAAGGTTGGTGCTTGGGAGACTGTTGGAAAGTACATGAGGTGGGAGCCAGAGCTCGAAGAGATGACCAAGGGATATCTCAGGAGGGCGTTTGGAGCTAAGGACAAGAAAGGTGCACAAGTGCCTCGGGTGAGTCACTTTTCGTCTTCAGCTGTCTAAGGCCGTCTCAGAGGCAAGTCTCACTCTCTTTCGCCTCTAAGTTTATCTCTGTCCACATCAGAAGAAGCGATATTGGTGATATCTGTAAGGACCTGTCATCGGAGGAACTCGCAGAGACGTCCGAAAAGAACTGCTACGCACCTCTCCAAAAATACATCGACAGAGTGGCCGAGGTAAAGAAGCTTCTCGAGGACAAGGGTATCAAAACGACTCACGTGTTGGCTACAACGGATGAGCATGACCAAAGTTTCTTGGAGAAAGTAAAAAGCCAAGGATGGATTTTGCTGGACCATGACAAAGAGAAAACTGTGGAGAAAAACGGCCTTTGGTTTGTTTATCAACCTCGTTCTTTAGTTATGTATTGTCAGGTAGCTAACGACTAGGTTGTTTTGGCGCGTGAATCTCTTACAAATTATAGGTACCCAACCTTGATCGATTCAGTTGCTCTTTCCCTCGGCACCGGATTTGTCGGGACCTCTGGAAGTACCAGTATGTCTTATCCCATATTGTACACCTCCGTCTCTATTTTAGGCCCTTATAATGTACCTTTGCTTCGACATAACAGTGAGCATTTTAGCCCGGAGACGTGTTGAGGACTGGAACAAAGGAATTGGTAGGGAGGTTATTAGGAAGTACGGAGTAAGTCACGAGATTCGTATACGTGTTTTGCTTTCTTGCTTCGAATACGTCAAGAACATACAACTTACCCTATTTATGCTGGTGTTATATAGAGTTTGGATGGCGAAAACTAGGTTGAATTCAGGATGATGCCCTTCTCTCTTCCTGCATTTCAGTTGCCATGTCCATATATCTATGTTCCAGTATCTTTCCTTTTATTTTCGTTGGCCATTCAGGATGTATCTTCTGGTTCTAACTTCAGTATAAATTGACATATCTGTACAAATCTTCCTATCTTGACATCCATTTCACTCTCATCCTGTCTTTTTTTTTTCATACTTGAATAGATCTTCTTCTTCCATGAACTTTTGATTTGTCTTGTTCTTGTCTTTTCTTTCAGTATGATACATATAATTTCCATCTTCCCTTTTCTCGTCTTTCTGGGTCCTGATCTCTTCTCTCCGTTTCTATCCCTAGACATCTAATATTCACTTATGGGGTACACCATCCTTCCGTCCCTTCATCGGTTTTTGCAAACACGAAATAGTCAGCAAAGGAAGAAAGGACACTGTATCGTAAACTTCGATGATTATATCAAACAAGACGTTGGAAGGATCGTAATAGAAATGAAAGTATGAGAAGCAGGACGTGAGAAGAAAAGACATGAGACGAAGAACGCAAGGATTTGAAACAAGAGAATTTGCAGATGTCGAAGTGTTTATGAACAACCGGAAGGCAGAGAAGAGAGAGAGAGGAGTATAAATGCAATTGAGAAGTAGCGAGAACGAAGAAGAGAAACGTGAGAATATGGAACAGAACCTTGAGCGAGGAATGCAAAAATATTGAAATCAGGGGATACTTTCATAGACTATTGTATTGAATGATGATGCGGAGTTCTCTGAGGAAAAAGACAGACAGATGCAATTTGGAAAGGATTATATACACACAGGAAACGATAACAATGAATGCGCAAAGAGAAGAGGGCAAAATGAAAGGATTGAAAAGAAGAAAAAAGAGGAAAACACATATCTAGTATTAAGAGCTCATCTTACTTTCTCCGGGCTATCCCTCTCTTGACTTTTCTTTCTTTTTTCTCCAATCTCCGCCTTCCTCCACTCCAGCTTTCGTCTGACTCCCTTCTCGAAGCTGATAAGGCCGAGGCTACTAGAGCGGACGCTCTTCTTTCTTCCTCTTCCACATTTAATTCTCGAGGTGGTAGACCCAATTCTAAAGTGTCTGGACTTGAGATACAGAATATAGGAACAGGGCCATCTCGGTATCTGATCGACATAGGAGACGAAGCTTTCTTTGGTCGTCGATTGGGAGTTTTGAATTTGAAAGCTTGATTGGTCGCGGCAACGGCGGCAGCAGCAGCAGCAGCTTTGGCTTTGGCTTCGGCTTGAGCTTTGGCTCGTGCGAGAGCTGTCGCCTGAGCGGTGGAATCAGCTGCCAGAGTCTCTCGAAGGGATTTGATAGACCGTTGAGCGCGTAATGTTCCGGGCCGAGATCCTCCAGCTGTTGCCGAGGTAGCTGACGCAGTCGAGGTCGAGAACACATTGGATGATGATGATGATGAAGAGATGGTAGTAGCTCGGGGTCGAGGAGGTGAAGAGTTTTCCAGAGGAGAATCCTCGAATGAACATGTTGGCGAGGCGTACCATCCGTCTTCTTCTCTATCGTCCGTTCCTTCTGTCCACACCCAGCCGGGACAGGTTGTCCTTGACCAGCCTTCGCCTTCACCAAAAGAGATCTTAGGTGTAAGCACAGGTGAGGAAACAGGTTCAGAGATGGGCCCTTGAGGAACTATCAGAGAGGATGTCGACGTCGAACTTGATCCCGAAAATTGATTGAAGACACTGAGAGAAGAAAATGGTGGAAGATCTTCTCCTTCTTCGGAGTCACAGACGACAGTCGAAGGCGTCATTTGAGGAATGAGTGGGGCTGATCTGAGATGGACCGATATAGTCTTTACATTCGCCATGTTGTCGGAAGACGAAAGAGGGGGGGAAAGAACAGCAGGAGAAGAGGATTGTCTGGGTAATGGGGAGGCGCCCTTGAGCTTCAAAGTAGATACCGACGATGATGATGCGGTAACAGTTGGTTGGAGTGTGTTTCTGATCGTCTCAAGCCAACCAGCAGGAAGCGGAGGGATGTCCTCTGATGTAGACTTTGAAGGCCCTGCACGCTGAGCAAGAACAGGTGTCGATGCTGTATGCCGGAGTGTTCTCTTCAAAAGAGTATCTTGCGCTTGGTCCGGTGGTATCGACCGTGGAGAGGGGTTTGGTCGCTTGGAGTTGATGTTATTCGATGAGGGGAGGACGGATGAAAAGAAGGTGAACGCGTTAAGGAATTTCGGTTTGATCAATGTCGACGCAGGAGGGTTCTTGGAAGAAAGTTGAGCGAGAGAAGATATCCGACGTAATGACCGAGCAGCCTCCGAACTAGCGAACGAGCTCTCATCTTCTGTGAATCCTGAGGCTGTATCCTTTGGCGCCTGTTTTGCAGGACCAGAATTTGGCAGTGTTAGTGTTGATTGGCTGCGGTGAAATGATCGGTTAGAAGGTCGAATGGTCCTCGAAGAGGCTTGAGACATGCGAAGGTCTTCAACCGACTCGTTCAATGGAACAGACCACGTCGGATGAAATCGGCGGTCGTCGTCGTCGTCATCTTCACTCGCGCTTTCGTTCTCGAACGCCTGAATGTTGAGATCAGGAGGAGACAGAATGATTGTATCCGCCGCGGAAAAGGTCGAGAGGGAGGAAGATAGCGAGCCACATTCTTCTTCGTTATGACAGTTATTGTCTTTATCATAATGATGGTTTTGAATATCTCTCGAAGAGGGCACGACTGTAGACATCCTCCCTGTAGTCGTGTGATCATCTAAAGAGAACGTGTTGGCAGGATAATGGTACACGATCGCATCTGACGATGAATCCCAATCTTTTGACGAACGATGGTGTTGAAGGTGATGACGTTGTTGTTGATGGTACTGGTGGTTGTTGACCATAGAGTCGAAGGTGCTCCAGGGTTTCTTCACCTTTCCTTCTTCCTGTTCTCCTCGTCCATCGCCTTCTTGGCCAAGACTGTGTGACCTTAGCCCCGACCCCGACCCCGACTTTGATAGTGACTTAATCAGGCTCGTATTCCTACCAGGGCTCACATTGTCTTGGCCAGTCGCGACGGTCGATGATGCAAAATGATCTTCGAACAGAATTCGTTCAATTTCTGAAACATCTCTTGCTGCTTGCGCCTCAGTCCTTTCTTGTCTCTCCTCTTCCTCTTCCTGAGCCTGAATCCAAGCGGCGCGTTCTTTGATTCGAACACTTTCTGGAGTGATTACCCTTGTCTCTGCGTAGCCTGATGAGATCCCGTGCGTACACGTAAGCAAACAAACCAAAAAAAAAAAAAAAAAAAGGGCCATAGTATGTGATCAATATGTCGAATTTTGGTTCAAATGGAGAGGGATGGAAGAGGAGGAGTGGAATTAAACTCACCAGCCTGAGCGAGAAGTTGTTCCAAGGACTGATATTGAACTACTACTTTTCCAGTCGCCTGCCTTTTCAGTCTACCTGTTTCCCTCCCCAACGTCTGTTTCGTAGGAGTGTTGTCAGAATTTTGTCCTGCTTCTGAGCCTGACAACGATAATGGTGATGATGGTGTCGACGACGATGGTGTGATGTTGTAATTTAACGTAGAACGTAATGGCTTTTGTGGAGGGGTCGAAGGATTGAAAGGATCTGCGACATGTTGTACAACAGACATCTTTCTGGTTGGCAAGAGAGAAAGAAGAAGAAGAAGAAGAAGAAGAAGATCAGTCAACTTGTGACTAAAGGCAGGTCTGGTCGACGGTGCGAGATGTGAACCTGATGAGTTTAATTCTGATCTCCCTCAAGACTCGGCTTGGATGACACCCTCGAATGCTCGAACGATCTCTGGACGTCTCTCGGAAATGAAAGGATGGAGACAGAAGACATACCACGTTATGAACCTTCCTCGGAGAGAGCACAGATCAACAAGCCTACTCGCGTGTAGGATATCTTGACGTTCAGAGTGACTGAGGTATGATTATATGTCGTGTTATGAAAGAAGTAACCTCCCAGATCTTGCAACGGACTGTATGTCCCCTTTCTGTAATCTTGTCAGTATGATGGATCCGTTCAATAGGTGACAATAATCAAAACAAGTGACGAGGGCGGGATGAAGAGTAGACCGGATGGAGGGGGCGGGATGGGATTTAACGTAGAAGTTGAACGAGACTCTCCTTTTTTCTTTTTCTTTCTTTTTCCTCAACGCGTCAGTAAAAGAAAACAACGGATAGAGAATACGCGACCGTCCTATACACATTCACACACACACACACACACATCTATCTTCTTTCTTTTCGGATAGACTCGAGAAGATGGAAACCTAAAGAGAGAGAGAAAGAGAGAAAGAGAAAGAGACAGAGACAGCGACAGACAAGACAAAGAAGACCGAAAACCTGTAGAATGAGGAAAAGATAGAAGAAAACCCGTTGATTTAAGCAGGTCGAGAAGCGATAGCAGAAAAAGATATAGTACGAGTTTGGTTTAAAATAATCCCGGGTGAATGTATAATTTGCTGTAATTAAAAGACTTGTAAAGAAAAACCCAGATGGATAAAGAAAGAAAGAAAGAAAGAAAGAAAGAAACCCTCCCTAATAACCACGAGATGGGAACGAAACACCGAGAGAAGACCCCCAAGGTAACCCAAAGAAGAAATAGAAGAAAACAAATCAGAGAAAGATTTAAAAAAAAAAAAGATATAAGAGATATTGTTCAAGGTAACCCCTCGCTATTTCGTCTCTCCAACAAACCTAAAGGACCATTCGAGTCTTTCGGTCCGTCCTGTCCACTCTCCGAAACAGCTGAGCCAATCTCCAGGCCCGGCTCAGACTCATTTTTGTGCTCGCTCTTCCTCTGACTAACTGCCCCCCCTCGTTGAGCGCGATCGACATCTTCGTCCGAAAGGACAGGGAAAGGATATCCGCCTGAGACTTGTGAAGATTCCGCAGAATTCAAACTGCCGCCTCCTGAACCTCCAGCGGCACCTGTTCCTGTACCGACACCTGCTCCTACGGCGGAACGTTCTTCGATGGGGTGCATTGTCGACTTGAACCCTACGGCACCGATGGACCCGACGTCGTTCCCTCCGAACCCAACCCTCGAAGATCCATCCCCCATGCCTGCGCCTCCTCCAAAATAGATACTTCCCGGGGTTTCCATCCTAGAATGAATAGGAGTGAAACCTGAAGGTGTCATCGATGGGAACATTGGGTTATGTCCATGATGCTGGATGAGGTCCATGGTATGGTGATAACCGTTCGTTGACGCCGTTTGTTGCGCATGGGGATGGAGAGGTCCTGGCCCTGGCCCTGATGTGACGTTCGAGGGGAACATCAGAGGTGCACCTGGTGCAGGGTTCAAGAACGGATGACAAAGCGGCGGAGACTGAAGTGAGGGGGACATTGGACCTAATCCTGGTGACAAAAACTGTGGAAACACCGGAGGAGTCTGGAAAACAATAGCAAAGGATGGCATGATGTCTTTTTTAGAAAGCTGTCACATTCTAAGGAGATCAAGAACAAGAAGAAAAAAGAAAAAGATGACGTACGGGAAAGGCGTTAAACTGAAAGCTAGGCATACTAGGCGTCAACAAAGGCATTCCCCTTCCTCCACCTTGCAAGGGACTCATGGCTGAGAAGGGATGTCCCGTAAAGTAAGGTTGTGGCAAGTCAATCCGGCCTGGATGAGGCGCGTTCGCTCGGTGATACGCCCGTTGTTGCTGTTGTTGTGGTTGCTGAGGTAGCTGCTCTTGTGAAGTGGTAGTCTTGCCATCGCCACTTTTAACGCCAATCACATCAGATGTCTTGTCTAACACTTCCAGTTGAGTCTCGCTACTTTCTGTATTCGTATCTGCTCCAGAGACAAGAGAAGGCAAGGGCTGAGACCACTTTTGTTGCTGCTGCTGCTGCTGTTGATATTGGTGTTGATGTTGGTGGTGTTGTTGTTGTTGTTGTTGTTGTTGTTGTTGTTGTTGTTGTTGTTGTCGTTGATGCTGCTGAACAGGTTGGATTTGGCTTCCAGACTGAGCTCGAACAGCGCCATGAGGATTTACAAGTCCTCCATTCTGTGGGAAGTGAGATGAACCAACTCCATGGCTGCCGTACGAAGACAGCTGGTGCCCGTTTCCGCTGAAAGCAGAAATGGGCGCAGTTCCCGCACCATTCGCAACTGGTTGGCTGGATGGCCCGTAGAGTGGAGATGAAGGAAGATCATACCGCTGTGAGAAATCGAACGAGTCTCGAGAACCGTCTAGACGGCTAGCAATCTGTTGCTGATTTCGGAGCTGATGAGTGTGCTGATGCGGATCACTCGGTGCATAAAAGTGGGATAGGTTGGGAACCAGCTTAGGTTGAAGGTGGGCTTGAGAAGGTTGGGTCGGAGGGTGCATAGAACTCGTCTGCTCGGGGAAGACTTGGAGTTTCCGACCGTTTATCTCATAACTAACCAATATCGTGCGGTAAGCAATACACATGTACGTCAGCTCCGAAAACAAACACGAAATGAACGTGATATGAAAAAGGAGATATTTACCCGTCAAACATTCCGATGGCATTCAGAGCATCGGCCTCCGTTCCAAACACGACGCTTCCGAACCCTTTGCTTCGTCCATCCAAGCCTTGCGCCACGTCCGCCCTAGTGATATTACCGGCCGTTCGGAAGAGGTCCTGAAAAACAAGAATGAAAGCAGAAGAAGACGAAAAAAGAAGAACGTTTAGAAACAGTCCTTTGGTTTTCAGCCAATGAAGAAGAAAGAGAAGCGACAGGAATATACCTTGAGATCTTGCCATTGGATATGGAAGGGAAGCTACAATATTAAAGATCCAAGGACGGACAGATCGGTCATTACAAAGCTTCTTGTACTTGAGTCCAATGAAAACGAGCAGAGGAAAAGAGAACACTGACGTTTCCGACAAACAACACTTTTCCTATCCCGATTTCACCAGGCCCGACGCTCATTCCCTGCAGTCTCTCCTTGATGAACCTTGCTCCTGGACCTAATCCTGCGGTAGATGCGGATGATGACGGAACTAAAGCCGGATCGAATCCTAATCTAGAGGCCCCGTTCGTCCCGTTTGGCCCTGCTTTGGATTGTTTAGCCTTCTGCTCGGTGGATCCGCCTGCTCCTCCTATTCTAAGAGATTTCAACATGGTTTCATCCAACGCAACCGACTGGTCTGCCAGAGGCTTTGGCGTTAGGGATCGACCGTCGACCGAAGCTGCTGCTGTTGCCGAGGCCGATAGCGAGGGTGATCCGATCTGAGGAGACTGGGTGTGCATATAACCTAGAGAAGCCGACGTTCTAGAAGCAGTCGAGATTGCTGGTGAAGAGGCGGCCGTCCTAACAGATGCTGTAGAGGCGGTCGGGATAGCTGGGGAAGCTGCCAGGCGAGAACCAAACGGACTGTCGTTCGACCGTCCGTGACCATCTGACCCGAATGAATACTGCTGCGGCGGTTGGGGTTGGGACGATGAGTGGTTGAATAGCATCGAGGCTGCGGATGGAGTACCAAGACCAGGGATCGGGTGGTAAAGGTTTGAATGCGACGGATACATTGATGAAGAGGATGGAACAGCAGGGTTCATGTTTAAATTGTTGTTGTTGTTTTGGTGGGCATGGTTAGGGAAAGGACTTGAAGTTGCAGCGCTAGAAAATGATGGATTTTGATGAAGGAGAGGAGGAGCGTGTTGTTCAAACTCGGGAGGAAGTCGTTCAGGTCGTACTTCGAGGATTCGAGTTTGCCAATTGTACCCGTTGAACATTTCTGATGAGGAAAAGGGTTTGTGTGTATATGTATGTTTTGTTGTGGGTCAAACCATTGGACAAAAGATAGAAAAAGATAGCGACGAAGAAAGAGAGCAAGATGGGACCTACCAATCGCTCGGATGGCATCCTCTCGACTTCCCAAAAGGACAAGACCATGACCTTTAGATCGATTATCTGCTCCCAAGCTGACGTCGGCGCGTAAAACCGTTCCAGCTCGTCTGAAGAGATCCTTGACGTCTTGCCATCGAACTCTGAACGGCAGCTAGATACAGAGAAAAGCGAAAGCAAGATTTAAGAACAGACGCGTTTGGTCAGTCAAAAGTTTCACGTTCGCCCTCGACCAATTCTCAAAGAACACAGTATCAAGAGAAACAAAAGAAGAAGAAGCAAATAGAGAAACAGGATATATAGAATATAGATATGAAATTTCAAAAACACGGATTCTGCGACTCACATTCCCGACAAACAGGCAGACTCTTGTGTCTGTTGAACTCTGACCAACGGCAGAAGACGAAGCCGAGATGTTCGAACTGTTAAACGAAGGAGTAGACGATCTGGGTTGTCCGTTGGGATGGCCTATGCTCGATAGAGGTCTAGACAAGTTCCCATGCGCTGGTCCTCCTCCTGACGATGTTTGGCTATGGTTGAGACCGTGGCTGTTGGGAGCAAGATGGAACGGAAGAGGCGAAGGCGGAGGCTGGGAGGTCGCGATCTGGATGAGTTTGTCAATATCAAGGAACGGCGGTTTGAACGGAGGAGATGATGGGGACGACACGGTGGGTTGAAGGTGAGGTTCCGAACGCGGTTGGTGATGGAGCCGAGGCTGAAAGGAAGATGAAAGTAGGAACAACCAAATTGAATGTAAACAGTCAGTGTTTGACTTTGTTTGGAAGCCAGTATATCTACTAAGGGAACGGGAGTCCAGGGAGAGCGTAAGGATACTCGAAATGAGGAAGAGAGAATAAAAAGAGAAGAAGGA